>OX421497.1:10904631-11159631 GCA_949126835.1 Anisus vortex
CCCAAAAAAACTTTTTTTCCCAGAGCTTTCTTAACATAAGCTAAATCCTTAAATATGTGTATAAATGTGTCAATAACCGTGTCAATAAATATGTTAACTTTGTAATAATAAATATTATTTTCTTTTTGGAAGATCAAACTATCCATTTGACCATGATGCTTACCACGGATGAGCGTAGGACGCAATAATCTTCTCTATAGAAGGAGTGTCTGTAATGTATAAGATAAGATAAGAATATAGCTATGTAGTCAAATAATATTTTTTTAAAACTAAATTTCAGCCTTTTCTTATCTTTTCTTATACATTACAGACGCTCATTCTATAAAGAAGATTATTGCGTCCTACCCACCACACCTGTGGTTTCAGTCTAGACCTGCGTTTTAAATGACGTTAAGAGACTGGTTATACTGGTTTGTTCAGGCAACCCATTCCATGCCCGAATGCCACTCGGGAAGAAAATGTGTTCTATTTTTTTATTATTTCTTACTGATTAATTTGTCATTGGCATAATATATAGATATTCTTCATGTCAGTCGGCCAAATTGTAATATTTTCGTTGTTTAAAATCCCTCTGGCTAAATGTTGGTTGGCTAAACACTTTCTGTGCTAAAATTTTGTTGGCTTACGTTCAGTTAAACAAAAATCAGCAGGCGAAATGTTCGTTGGTTTAAAGTACGTCTGCTGCAAGTCTATTTGCTAAGTTTCTTAACCTAATTACCCGCTGGATACAGGTCCCCTAGTTTCATTGTCCGTTTACGAAATAAAATTGGGCTCGGATGTGGCTCGCGGGCGATACATTCGACACACCTATTTAAACCATAGTTTCTCAACCTTTTTCGGCTTTTACTATTTTTTTCCCGCTCACCGCCCCCACCCCTCTGGACGTTAAAGGGTCAATATAGTTTACGCAATTTTTTTGGCCGACTAGATTTGAGTGCTTATTTATTATCTTTAAAAAAACAACTGAAAAGAAAACATATTGTAAAAATTAATAGAAAAAAAAAACCTAAAAAAGAGGCTTAAAAATCAATATTATTGTGAATCGTTTGCTTGTTGTGTTGCTAGTAGTTTGTCTATATTTGTTTCAATTTTGGTTGCAAAAGCCTTAGATATCCACGCTTCACTTTTTGCAGCTTGTTTTTATTTTTTGACAACCAAATGGTATTAACATAAAATCCACTTTCCACAAAAGAGGGTGATAAGAATTCAATGAAAAATTGTTGCCAAAACTCACAGACCTAGAGAAACTGATTGATTTTCTCCCAAAGAATCGCATTTGCTTTTCAAAAACTCAAGCACCGAATTCAAGTCTCATACAGTCATCTTTAGCTAACAAACGCACCCCTGTGTGCAGTAGCCATCGCTTGTAGTCCTTGTCAGTGAACAATGAACAATATTTATTTTGCAACATAGTACACAAGTACAATAACGGCATAATCAAAGACATAACAAGAAAATTATAACATTGGCAAACAATATAAAATAGTAATACAGATATTAATAATAATAAAAATAAAAAAAATTAATTTAAGGTATCAATGCAAAGCTGTCTAAAAAAATTATTAAATACATTACTTATTTGTGAACTACTGTAATTGTAATAATGTAGTGAGCGCTACAGACAATAACCAAGACTTTTAGTAACTAAATGTTGTCAAACAATAGACAGCCAATATATCTAAACAGACTACTTTTTTAACTACAACATCAATCCACGATACGCCATACCTTCGCAACTGGAGGAATTTCTTTTACACTAAAAAGTCTTCTAGTACATGTAGTCTAACAGATTTTTATATTTATTTATTTTTCGAAATGGTGAAATTTTCTCTTTAAATAAAAAAGCTTGATTGTCTGGTATCACAGACTCATCCAGTTATAAATAAAATTGTGATGTCTTTAGGTAATCTCTCAATATAGCCTATTCTAAGTAAGGGGTCGGTAACCAAGGTAACGCGTACCAAACTTGCCACGCAGAGCGATTTTCAAGGGTACGCGAGAGATCTCCAAGAGGTGTTTCTATTGATAAAACAATAACAACATTTTGCGATTCTGAAAGAAGAAAGCTGACTGTTGAAGCCGATGTTTCTGACACATTTCAGTGAGTTGAACTTGCATTTACAAGGACCACTGGAATGGATTTGCATTGAAACTCGACATATCTTGCCATGAAATCAACTTCAAAACATTTAACTACATGTACATCCCTATGGTGTATGTTAAGGAATATATTTAGATATATAGTTGGGCTTTTTCAGAAGTACATCGAAGCACTCAAAGCGGAGTTTTCGAAACAAAGGCAAGACTTTCAAATAGATGCACTCATATTTTTATTCCACATCAAGCAAAACTAGTTTAATATTACTACCACCGTCTTAGATGTAGATATTTTTTTAAAGTGGAGGAATATCGGCGATTTTAAAATGGAGCAAGATGAATTTTTAAAATTTGAAAAATACGCATCCAAATGTGCCCGTTTGCGGAACAAATCTGTAAGGAAGTTGCTTAGGAAAGTCATCTGATATTCTCAACTACTGGGCATACACTCCTTTACTTTCAGCCTTTGGTTCAACTTTGGTTCAGATTTTATTGCACATCATAGCTGTTTTAAGCATACAAAGAGGTCATCTATACTTGACCGCATTAATTAATACAGTCTAATTACATTTAATAGAGTGTGTATGCTCATCTTCTTTAATTAAACATAAATATAATTAATCCTAAAACAAATTTATTTGTATTATTAATTGAGAAATATAAGAAACTTATTTAATAACAATATATTATGTAATTTCGGTAATGATTAATGTTTAAAATACAAACTCCTTAAATGGACAAACAATTAATGCAGGAAATGTTTATTTACAACTATTTAACGTAAATTATTTTAATCCTCTAATAATAAAATCTTGTTATGAATCCCATAATGTTGAATTTATACCAAGAAATAATATTTAGTCAGTAATATTTGTTATATTACAAAACAGAACTTGATTGACAACACTATTGAATAAATGTGGAAACATTTTTTTTAATTAAAGGGAGATAAATAACCCGTTTCATTTGAGCTAATAATTCTAATGTTTTTTTTTTCTTTAAACAAAAAAAATGGTTTACAATTTATAACTTTGAAAAGATCAAACTGTAAAATGTATTTGAAAATTATATAAATATTATATGACTAAAGAATGCATATGTATATTTTCAAAAATTACAAAAACTACCCAGTCTGTATGATTACTACGTATTTATTCCGCTTAACAACAGTTTCTGCGCCATCACTTAGTCCTAAACGTATAAAATTACATCTCAGTATAACTGAGATCAAAATATCATTAATATTAGCAGATATTAGCAAGAAAACTCATAGCGATTCCTATTTCTTATTAGTATAATTAAATGTAGGCCTACGGTTGGGGGATATCAGATATTTAGCAGCACTTGCGTTTACATCACAGTTCATCCAAAAACTAATCGATTCAAATAGCGGAGGTGTTCAAATTATATTAGGTACATTTGTACCGCCAACTTGCCCTTACACCGCTTCCCCAATCGCCCCAAAGAACGTCAGCGCCGCCCCCCCCCAAAAAAAAAGCCTCTTACCCCCCCCCCCCCCCCCCCACTTGGGGCGATAACGCACCCGTTGAGAACTTATGATTTTAACCAACAACCAGTATTCTTAGCTCCTCTGTCTAATTCACGTGGTTGCGACGACGCCTGTCTTACCCTCCAAAAGAAAAAAAAAATAAACAACTAACAAGCACTGAAAGTCAATTATAAATTGGCTGAAACGATCAGAGAAAGAAGACGTGTCTCCCGCCCCCCCCCCCTCTCCTTCCTTTCCCCGGACAAATGACGAGCATGTTTGGTCATTCGTTGACACTCTGTGACGTAATTTGGCACGCGCATTGAAACTTTCTTCTGTCAATTTCTTGTTTGTTTGTTTTTTCCTGTTTCAATCGTTTGCTCAATGTTTGCATTAGACGCGGAGCGTTTTATCGATTACATTTTGATCCAATCTTCAAGGAATTCACTTTGTCAATAATAATAAAAAAATCAAAGACCCATAGAATATACGGAAGTTTAAAACGCCATTATTCTTTTTAATCTAAGCATTTATTAAGCAAGTATTTTGGAGACACGAATTCAAGCCCGAATTAAAAAGCATATTTTTGTGGGATTATTTAAAAAAAAAAAATATTTCTAGCGCACAGCTTGGTCTATCTGTCTAATATTTCCTACTATGTTTCTCCCCTCCCCTCCCACTCTCTCTCTCTCAATATTACTCTATATATTGTTATGCATATATATATATATATATATTATATGTATACATTGTTAATCTATTTCTATAACTTTATCTGTTTATCTATCTATCTATCTATCTATCTATCTATCTATCTATCTATCTATCTATCTATTATCTATTATCTATTATCTCTAATTATCCATTCTCTGTCTTTCTTTCTCTCTCTGTCTCGCTACACACACACGGTATATATATATATTCGTCGTCGACATTTTACGTCTCGAGTGACGATCTATTTCTCTTGCAGCCCCTCATGTGTCTAAAGAGGCCAATCCTGCAAGTACATGCACGCAGTGCACTATGGATTCAGATGAATGCAGCGGAGGGGGACCATCTATACAAACAATTGTTATTCACAATTGAGCAAAGTAAAAATTGCTGGGCCTAACCCTATAGGAACTAAAGAGCTATAGTGTCACTAACTAGACAGGTTTACGCCGCTCTCACAGAAAATACACTACGTGCCTTTACTTTACCACACTTTTAGCTCACTAAAATAGCTTTTAAAAATCTATCTAACAATTCTATGGCCATCCAATCAATATTAAACCCTCTGCCATTTCTCCCACCCTGTTTAGCTAATGATACATCTTTGTATTCCTCTCTAACACAAACTAAAAAAAACAAAATAAAAAAAAAAACACCACGAAGTCCCAAAGTGTTAAGTTTCATTTTCGCAATTCAGTTTACTTGGGGCTGAGAGTATGAAATATTCAAGACTTTCATGAGTATCTGGGAACCAGACAGAACGAGACATTACAAAATTACGGCTTACCGCCCTTTGTTTTTCTTAGTTCCTGTTTCTCTGTTTTGTTTTATTTTATGCGTATATTCAGTAAAACGTTATTGGCAATAAAGCTAAAAGAATTAGCTTGCAAACGAAACAAGAAAGAACATAGGCTAATAAGTAGCAAAAGCTAAGGAGTGTTTAATGAATGACTATGCTTTGAAATCCAGGATCGATTTTTTTATAGACGTCGTAACATTTCAGCTTTTTGTTTTTATTTAGTTTATATGTAGTTTTAGCAAAGGTTTACTTTTCTAGGGAAAACCATTGTTTTTTTTAACTTTGAAAAAAGTAAACGTATAAAAAATTGCGAACACAAAATGATACACAAATCGGTGTCATAATTTCAGAAGATAGAATCTGTAAACGTTGCAAAAATTTCAGAAGATAGAATCTGTAAACGTTGCAATAATTTCAGAAGATAGAATCTGTAAACGTTGCAATAATTTCAGAAGATAGAATCTGTAAACGTTGCAATAATTTCAGACGATAGAATCTGTAAACGTTGCATTATAACATTCTATATAAAGTTACGCTATTCCCATACATCCCCTTTCCTATTTGGTACATTCTACGTAAACTCCTTGTCACAGATAACATTCGTTTATGTTTTGTAACCCTGCTCATGGTACCGTTGGTCAGAAACGGTTATATTCTGAGGAGGCGCTTTTCTCCTCTAGTGAGATGAATCGGTCAGATGGAGACCACCGATGTACGGACACGTTTTTGATTCCAACTCGTACTTGTCTAGGAGAGACCGGTCTGTCAACAACACGGCCCCAGGTTCTATCCCTGCCGCCGACCAATCCCTGCCGCCCTGCACGAGATTTGGGCCTAGTGGACGTAATAATCTTCTATCTAGAATAGAAGGAACGTCTGTAAACTTATAACCCAACTTATATTAATGTGATTTTTTTTCTGTTTTTTTTATTGAAGAATTAAAGTGTTGACTTATGTTTACATTGATATCTGCATCATCTCTAGTTTTTTAAATATTTGAGTTGAGAGTGTCACAATGCTCAGATAAACATACGGTCAAAAACAATTTCCTTATCTCTCATGCGAGAAAAAATGCATATAAATACTCTTTCTTCCTGAGTGACATCCGGGTATGTGAAATGGGCTGCCTGAACAAACCAGGAAAACCAGTAATTTAACATCATTTAAAGCCCTAACAACAATACAATACGATATTCAGACCACGGATAAGTGTAGGATGTAATCATATTCTAAATAGAAGGAGCGTCTGTGATGTATAATATAAGATGTTACCTGAGAAAGATTTATTTTTCAAGGATAATAGTTTAAAAAAAACAACTTTATCCCAGATAAACGACCCCATCCCCACTCCCCCGCTTCACAATAGACCCCGAGACATAACAATTTCAGACAAAGGAAAAAAAACAACAGAATTGTTATATTCTTAGACATAGAATCAACTACATAGCCCCACCCCCCACCCCCTGTTCCATGTACTTCTCGTATATAGAAATCCAGACATCGAATATCTAAGACATCCTTGATTTAAAATTGAAATACTTAGGTGGAGTTGCATTTTTCCTTTCCTCACAACATATTGGCTGAAATTTTTTTCTGTAAGAAAATCAATTTCCTTTGCAAGAATTTCGTAATTCGGACACGATTAAAATTAGCAAATGTCTCATTGTCAAAGATTATTTAATTACGTATATATATTTTGCTTTTTTTAATCTATAAAAATACTCCTAGTTCATAGCCCCCCCCCCCCCTCATTCAATTATGAATGTATGTTTTAAATTTTGTTTTCAGTTACTTTTGCGGTTTTTCCGTTGTAAGTCGTATCTCGAGCTAAATTTTGATTTTGGAAAGAAAGGAATGGGGGAATTAGAAGGGAGAGGAAGGAAGAATATCTATACGAAAATATCCAATTTAAAAAATAGTAAATAAATTGATACGTTATCTCTTATCTTATATCACACATTACAGAGGCTCCTTCTATAAAGAAGAGTATTGCGGCTTACGCACATTTGTAGTTGATTCATGTCCTTCATTTCTGATGTTTAGTTACTGGTTTTCCTGGTTTGTTCAGGCAACCCATTCCATACCCAAATGCCACTCGGAAAGAAAGAGTACTTATATGTATTTGTTCTCGCATAAGTGATAAGGGAAAAAAAAGTTTTTGTTCTTATGTTTATCCATTAATTTTAACAAATTGTTTTTTTATTTTATATTTCAAAATTAGAGTTTAATGCCTTATGCATTTTTACTACGTCACGCTTTGCCCTTCTGTCCTCTAGTGTTATCTAGGTTGAGTCATTTGACTATTAGAATTACTCACGTCAGTTGTGAATATTCGCCAGTAATGTACCTTGCAACTCTTTTCTGAATATGTTCTAAATTTTAAAATGTTTTCTTAAGTTGATGTGTCCCTTAAGGCCTTTCTTAACCGGGTCGAACCTCAGATCGGTTATCTAGTTTGCAAACCATACTCACGTGTAGGAATACAAACCCCTAACCTTTCTATGAGGTCGCAGATCGGGGTTTGCAATCTAAACAAGGCCGATCCTACCTTTGACGTACTTCTCTGGAAACGTAAACAAATATGGTCTCATCATCGTTTAAGTACAGTTCCGCCATGTTGATTACCGCAACTATGCATTCGCGTCTTTCTGCACCTTCCTGCGCCTTTCCGTTCAAAAAAGTGCCATGTTCGGCCTAGGTTTGCTCAACACGACGTGCAAACCTCCAACCATGGTTCGCGATCCATTCCAACCCGAGATCGCCAACCCAAGACCGGCAGGTTAATACAAAGAACGGTTCGGGTAGGATCGACGATCTGGTTTGCGAACCTAGGGTTTGGCCCGGTTAAGAAAGGCCTTTACAGAAGATACATAGTCGCACACTATGGTCTTCGATGGTCCAGCATTCGGAACGTTCTCGGGGATCGAATTTATGGCAGTACGATAATTTTATTTCCCAGGTCTGGATGATTGGTGTTTATTGGTGTTTATTGGTGTTTATTGGTGTTTATTGGTGTTTATTGGTGTTTTGTCATAAGTTAGAAGTATGTTGAATTTCTATGATACCAATATCCATCATGGTCGTAAATATCAACAGAGTATTTATAAAAGAGGGGCACGGTGGCCGTGCTGCAGCGCTTCCGGTTGGCGTACCGAAGGTCATGGGTTCGAATCCTGGGGCAGGCTAGGATTTTTTCCAGGGTCTAGAGGGTGTTCCTGAGTCTACCCAGCTCTGACGGGTACCTGACCTTAGTTGTGGTAAAGTAAAGGTGGCTGTGCATAGTGCTGGCCACATAATCACCTAGTATGCCGTGGCCACAGAAACTGATGAAGGCTGCTTCACTGGAGCTATGGATCAATTTGGCCCGACGGGTACTTTACTTATTATTTATAAAAGGGAAAGAAAGACAATGAAACATACGGAAAAGAGTTGGACAAGATGGTAAAAACCTTTCTCTGCTTCATGGCCACAAATAGAGCTCTAGTACTTTTAAGTATGAGACACAGCTGTCTGCCCCGAGACCTTAAAATAGCTCATTGCCTGTGACCAAAGCACTTCTCGTTTAATAACTTAACACTGTTTCGGGAAGTTCCGGACACAATAAAATTTTATTTAAAGATAGTAATTCCCCCCTCTTTCTCTCTCTCATTTTTTTCTCTCTCTTTCGCTACGTTATACGTGACAAACACGGTGGACATTCCGAGTCACGCGACGTGACTTCCTTTCGTCTGCTATGATGTAATCAACTTATCTTACTCAGTACTGCCCCCCCCCCTTTCTCCGCAACTCGGCACAACAAACATCTGCTCCCAAACAGACATGCCATATTCGCACCCCCCTCCTCACCGACTCTGTATGTTTGCCCCCTACCCTCGACTGGTCATCTTTGCCCCCCCCTCACTCTCTCTTTGCCGCAATGACTAGATTTGCCTTCTCTATTGCCCCTAAACAACTCATCATCGTTGCCCGTCTTTTGACTTACAAACGTCGCCTTCCTCCCTTCGCGATTAGCCACTTTATTATATAATGCCCGTGATGTCCTCCTTTTATCTCTTCTTTGAAGACTACTTCTTTCGTCCATTCCTCCTTACTCTTCTCTCCTTCCGCCCCCCCCCCCCCCCCCAGCGCTGACACCCTCCTTTTTACCCCTAGCTTCTTGACTTTTACCTCGGGCAGAAAAATTAAAATAGCTTCCTGATTCAATCCCCTGAATTATACAAAGGGGAGAGAAAAAAGAAAGAGCAGAGGGAGGTAACCAACGACGATAGCCTGTTTAAGTCTAGCGGGGTGGATTGTCTTTCTTCTCGTTTCGGCCTTGAGTGCTTAACGCTGGAATCTCTAGTTTAGCGGTTCTGGCGCTTCTCCAGTGGGAAAGCGGTGGCTGTCGTAACGATGCGCTCAGGAGGTTAGCGGATTTGTGCTTAAACCTGACTAAATGGTGGCCGAGCAGCAGCGCGTTCGACTGTCGGTCATGGGTTCGAATCGTGGTGATGGCTAAAACTTTTTTCTCGGGTCTAGATGGTGTTCACGAGTCCTAGCTCTGATGGGCACCTGACTGTAGTTGGGGTAAAGGTAAAGGCGGCTGGGCATTGTGCTGGCCACACAATCACATTGCATGCCGTGGCCCCAGAAACTGGTGGATGCTGCTTCACCGGCCCTATGGATCAACTTGATCCGACGGTACACTACGAGCTAAATAGAGAAGTAAGAAACAAAAGAGACGTAATGGCGTTCATGAGTTGAAGTAACTGTATGACTAATAAGAACTAAGTGTAATAACTAGTTGGGTAGACACTATCGTACACATAAACATATAGTATATCATCGGTCAAGTGACCTTGTGACAATAACAGAACATGGTAGTATGCTCACCTAGAAAAGAATTACGTTTGCTTATAGCAAGTTTAAGAACCATCGATTCACTTCGTCAACAGCTCTGTCGATAAGGTGACCCGTTACCAACGAAGACTGTCAATATAATATTAGCCACCATTTGGTCTATTTAATTAGAACTTTCCTGATATGCTTTTAACTTTCAACAGAATACTATATAAAAGTGATTTGTTTTGAAATTCCTAGCTGTTAAATCATACTTATCGACAAGTTCAAGCACCCAAAGTGTTTCAAGTAAAAAAAAATGACTAGGTCACTAAGGACAAACGCAGTCCTTCTGATATCACACTTTCTCCCTCTCTTTCCTTTTCGCTTTTTAAAAATCATACAATTTCTGCTATATATTTTAAGTACAGCGATAAAGCATATTAAACAGTTAATTTTCCACCATTTCAAAACCCGTAAAATATTTTCAGTAGTAATTATTAAAAAGTCAAATATCCCACAAATATCCGTATTACCGGAACCGTTTCAAAACGAGGCAGCACCACATTCTCTACGATCTATATTTTGCAAATATTCTTCCAGAACTTGTTCATGTCCTGGTTCAGGACTCTTGAGTTTCACTAATGTTCCGACTAGTCTGTCCCTTTGGGGTCTCCATCTTTCCTTAGCCATCGTCTATAATATATTATTATCTTACTATCTCGTTGTTTCTGTTTCTTGTTTACTTCTAGCAGCCATATTTGTTTTACATGCCCGTGTTTACTTATGAGCTCCAGAACTTTTTGCTGTTTGTTTGTTTCTTTTATAAACAAAAATATTGTTTAAATGATAAATAACCAGTTGAATGTAAATATCTCCGTAGAAAGAAAAAGAAGAAAAGGTTTTTTTTTTTTTCTGATTCCACAAAGATCAGTGTTGGAATTAAATATGAATGTTTGAATAGCAGGATTAGTTTGTTGTTGTTTCACCGATAAACTTCACTCAACAAAGTCTATATACGTTTGTTGGATCAATAATGGCGGAACATAAACTAGGGGCTGACTACCCCACAGTGCTTTCCAGGAAACCGGAAGTCTAAACCGTGATAGTTGCGTCCCTTTGAAATGACCTCACTGATATGAAAAGCGCTGATTTGTTGATACGAGTCAATGTTTTTGTTTTTAAAGGTTAAGCCAGAATACTTTAAAAAAATAAAATAAAAATGATATTATTTAAATTATAAATTTTTGAAGATAAAAACATATTGAATAGAAATGAGCCGAATCGAGTTCGCTGGAGAGCTGTTGTGGAGGCCTTATGTGCCACGCGGAACCAAAGGAATTAAGCTAAGCAAGCCACAGGGTTATCAAAACTAAAAAGATATAACCTAATACAAACCATGCAAGGGAATTAAACGATTCAATATATTTAAGTAATCAAATTATCTCTTCCGTGACATCTTATAAAACTGTTGTCTCTTTGAGCTTTTAATAACAGTTGCCTTTAATGTCATTGTCCGATTAAAAAGTACGCCAAAGATATTTATTGAATTTTCTTAATCCAAATTCCAGCGTCATGTTACTAAAGTAGAAATCTAGGTTTTGGGATATAATCCCCCTCCCATCATTCCTTGTATTTTTTTTTATACTTTTATCATACTCACGTGGTACAATCTTGTTCGTCGCAGCTCGAGTTTTACTCGAGGAAAGGGGAGAAAGAGAACTATCCAGGGGAAACTACATGCACAACAAGAGAGGGTTATCGATATAATGTAGTTTTCTTCTGACTCAGATTACAGAGTTTTTTGGAATATTTCCATACTTAGCGGAGTTGTTGCTGAAATTCAATGTTACGAAACTTTTCCATTGCAGAAAGAGCTGCAAGGTTCATTACAAGCGAATATTCACTAACAAGAGTAACACCAATAGTCAAATTACTAAACCTAGAAACGCTAGAGGACAGAAGGGCAAAGAGTAAAGTAGTAATAATACATAAGGCATTAAACTCTAATTTAGAAATACAACTTAATAACAATCTGTCACAATGCTCAGATACAATTTCCTTATCTCTTATGTGAGAAAAAAATGCATATAAGTACTCTTTCTTCCCGACTGGCATCCGGGCATGGAATGGGTTGCCTAAACAAACCAGAAAACCAATAACTTAACATCATTTAAAACACAAAAAGAAATGCAGGACTAGACTCAAACCGCGGATGAGCGTAGGATGCAATAATCTTCTTTATAGAAGGATCGTCTCTAATGTATAAGATAAGAATATAAGTAGACACAAACAAATTAAATAACTGTATTTATTTTTGTGATGTATATATCCACAGCTTTTCTGCGCATTGATTGACAGCACGTCTGCTGAATCAACCAGGAGGCGCTAAAATTATTCTCTAATCCAAAAACAACATGCCAGTCAACAGGCTGGAAAAAAATCAGTAAACGCATTGAGACATTCATAACTACTGTATTACACAACTTGTATAATCGACTTAACTTATTTTTTAAACAATCGTTCAATCTTAGCTTCCCGTCACACAATCAATTTAGCCTGGAATAATCATACTTATTGTTTGTCAGTGATTGTTACGATGCACGTGATCTTAAACTTCGTGTCAAGATGGAATCAAATAGTACGACTAAATAGAGCAATGGTTCCCAAACCTTCTTAATACCGCGACCCATTAATACAGCTTTTCATATTGTGGCGACCCCTTACCATAAAATTAGTTTTTACCTTATAACTGTAATTTGCTACTTGTGATGTAAATATATGATATTTCATTGTTACAAATTAAAGCATAGTGATTAATGTATATATATATATATATATATATATATTGTGACATATTGGCCTATATTTCTAAGGTTGAGATTGCGTCTTTCTCATCGTATCAGAAATTCTAGGGACAGCATAACTAAGATAATCTATCACAAGTCAACTTCTGTATTTAGTATTTATACTTCATAGCCTACAAGCTAGAAAACCCGGTTTCACAAAGATATTTTGTTGGAATGAAAAAGGCGAAAAAAAGTCTCAGTCGAAAATGTATAACGAAAATATATGTTATCGGTTGGTCTTATACGGTTATACGACCTCCGTTAAATGGTCGTTCGACCCCGAAAGCAGTCGCAACCAACAGGCTGGGACCCGCTGAAATAGAGAAATTACACATAAGCAGACTAAAACATACATTCATGATAAGTCTAAATTGAGAAATAATACACCCAAAATCCAAACACAAATACACTGTGATTAGGTCTATATCTAGAAATATTGCGCTCAAACACCTATGCTATACGCGTTCGTGATAAGACTAAATTTAGAAATAATACACCCAAACACAGATGCACTGACGGTTGGTCTAAATCGAGAAACAAACAAAACATTCAGCACTTGCATATATAGCTCGTACTATTGTGTTGAATCTCGTGACTGCAATCAGCTGATTGGGGATTATTAATTTCCGGAAAATACTTGTTACCCCAATTTCATTATCTAGGTCAGTCGAGGGCAAATATTCAAAACTTTTGAGTCTATTATTGCTGAATATGAAAAAGTCTGGTCCAACGTTTCTAGTAATATTTGACCAGGTTGTTTTTTTAATTTCTACTTCGTAACACACTTACATTGACATCACTAGCCTATAACACATGAAATAGAAGAGTTGCACAGTTTTTTAAAACTAGTGACATTTACACTTTAGGCGTATTGATAAAATCGTGAACAAAATACAGAAAATGTATGCTTGGGGGCAAATTATGCTGTAATAGGTTTATCGCTAGTACATTACGATTGAGGTAGATGTAGGACACAGTAATTTCGTGGCCCGTTAACGGGTTGCGACTCTACTTCAGGAAAACGCTGCTCTAAGACTTCAAGGGATGAGCTTTCCCAACTCTAGGAATTATAGTAGTTCAAATCTGGTAGCGCTGGTCAATTCTGGGCATCAAAGCTGGCAAAGTGTGTAAACCTCCAATACGCTTCCAAGTACACAGGTGGACTTAACGATTGGGGGGGGGGGAGGGCGTCCTCCGTTGCGCATTGGAGGATATGTGTATATGCATGGGTGACAGCACACCAAAACTTGTTGGGGAGGAAGGAATAGGCTCAACAATATCTGTCTCGGCAAGCCCGATGTCTTCATGGCTACTTCTAAAGTTTGGTACTACCAAGCGACAGTGCTGGAATACGAGGTAATACCGCCTCGTATATGTTTCAATGTCAATCCGAGCTAGTCTACCTAAAATGCGGCATATGCTTCATCGTCACTCACCCCTTTCTCATTACGCACAGGATTTAAGAGCCGGACCGCTCGTCCGGTCTTAAAGAGACTGGTAGGTGGATGTTGGATCACTAAGTGGAGTCAGTTCCTAGCGGGATGCTTTGAATCGGAAACTTGCCGTGTTCGAGTGGAATTTCTATTTCCTTTGTTACCCGAACCGGCGTCGAGTTCAAGCGAAGTCGAAACTTCCGCCCAGCGTGATGGACGGAAGTGGGATGTAGTCGCGAGAAGTTAAAATGGAGAACATGTCTAGTCAAAAAGGATGGTGGTATTGCGAGATGGATGGCACATTTTATTTGACATTTGACATCATCGAGTGACAGATGACTCTTGCTAAGCTGACATCAATGATATCGCTCTGTGGAGATTAAGGCTGTGCGTGGGGGCGGGGGTAATCAATTTCAAAAGACTTCTAGATCACCAATATCCGAGCAGGCGCCAGCAGAATTTTGTTGTTAAAACTAATAATGGCGAATCGAACAACGACAAAATTTTCCAAGCGTACACTTCTTATGTTTCCATGGAAATTATTTTACAGCAAAAGATATGTCCGCTGCAGCGAAAAGGCGCACCTATTATTCCGGCATTCTTAAAAGAATGTCCCAAACCATTTTAAAATATAATTTTAGATTTTTTTTTACATAATAACGAAACAGACAAGTAAACTCACATCTATCAACTTAAAAAAAAACTTGATGTATTAACACAGCCTTTTCATCCGGGTCGTTCATATAGACGTTCCATTATGTTTCGCAAAGATCTCAACGCTAAACATAGATACTGACGTTTTGCGATCTGTGAGGTTTTCCCGGACCAATCCTAGAGCACCCACAATGATATGAGCCATGAGCGAGAAGTTTCGAGCCAGAAAACAGACTTTATTACCTTAGCAGCACTAAACGAAATAGTTAAAAATTGTGATCGTTTAATTTAGAATCGAACAATTCTCGTTTGATCCCAAATGTATTTCTTTTACATTCTGTCATCACAAAGCTTAGACCTAGCTTTCACTGTATTACCAAGTCGGTTCTAAAAGTATTATTTATAAGTTGTGCTTTAAATGTTGTTTTTTTCTTAAATGTATTCACAGTGTGTGAATTTAAAACTGTTTATTTCTCATTAATTGGCTAATGATAGTTGTGTTTTTTTTCTCTCCGATTCCAGCCATGGTTGAGGTTATGAGTGTTTCCGCCATTTTGGTTGGTTCACTTCTGGGCATACTGATATGTGTCCTGGTCGGAGCCGTCCTCTACACCGTCTGCAAGAGAAGGAAGATGTTCGCAGACGACGAGGAAAAGGTCACGCCTCCTAAAGTCTACCAGGTAATTAACTAACGTTGTAACTAGCTAACTAACTAAGTGAGCAGGATAACTTTGTAACTAACAAGCTAACTACATGAACAGATAAAGTTATAACTAACTAGCTAACTAGGTGAGCAGGGAGACATTGTAACTAGATAGCTAAGTATATTAGGTTTTAAGGTAGACGTTTTAACTAGCTAACTAGGTGAGCAGGTAGACGTTGTAACTAACTAGGTGAGCAGGTATACGTTGTAACTAACTAGGTGAGCAGGTATACGTTGTAACTAACTAGGTGAGCAGGTGTACGTTGTAACTAACTAGCTAATTCGGTGTACAGGTAGGCGTTGTAACTAACTAGGTGAGCAGGTAGTCGTTGTAACTAACTAGCTATTTCAGTGTGCAGGTAGGCGTTGTAACTAACTAAATAACTAGGTGAGCAGATATGCCTTGTAACTAACTCGCTAACTAGGTGTGCACGGAATTTTATAACTGACTAACCAACTACGTTAGCAGGGAATGTCTAAACTAACTAGCTATTTAGCATTGTATTTTACAAGGTAAAATAAAAGCTCATTATCATCCTATTATAAGGATGCTTCACTGTTACGTCATAAGGATGGATAAAAACACAAAACGATATAAATGTCCAATTTCACGTCAATGACCCACCGATGTCCCCACGGCACGACGCCCCGCGTGTAAGACGCAAATGTCCCCATTAGCTCTATCATTGCCACGCACAGCCCAGACGTCTATGCGCCCCTCGCACCCCTGGGGTCACCGGAGACACAGAAAGCTCCATGTCGCAGTGCCATAAAATATGCAGCAAGTTCTCAGATGTCAGCGCGTCATTGTTTTGTCATGTCATGTGCCACACATAAAAAGCGACAATTGACAGAAAAGAGTTCCAACAAGATTTAAGTTGAGGATGTATCAAATAAAGTTTTTTTTTTATATTTTTGTCCATATTAACCAATTTATATATATCTATCTATCTATCTATCTATCTATCTATCTATCTATCTATCTATCTATCTATCTATCTATCTATCTATCAATCTATAAATCAATCAATCTATCTATCTATCTATCTATCTATCTATCTATCTATCTATCTATCTATCTATCTATCTATCTATATGTCTGTCTGTTTGTCTATATATCCATCAATTTCTCGATCTATCTATGTATCTATTTATCTGTCTATCTATATATTCTATATCTTTCTATAATTTATATACAAGGGTGTCCCAGTAGTCGCGCACCATCCAGATTTGTATAAAAAACGCATATGAATATCAATTTTATTGATCATAGTCATAACCGATACTCAAATTGTTCTCCCACTGCATTGATATATGCATCATTTATCCCATAGGTTCTCAACGGGGGTGTTTTCGCCTCCCGGGGGCGGCGAGAAGCTTTAGGGGGGGGGGGGCTAATGTTCCCGGGGGCGATTAGGGACGGTGAAGGGCAAGTGGGCGATATAAAGTTACCTGATTTAATTTGAACACATCAGCTATTTGAATCGATTAGTTTTTGGATGAAATATGATGTAAACGCAAGTGCTGCTAAATATCTGATATCCCTCAACAGTAGGCCTACATATTATTATACTAATAAGAAATAGGAATCGCATGGACTTTTCGAAGAAGTAAGGGTCAGTATTATACAAGTAGATTGTGCGGCCCCCTGGTCATGTGGTTAGTTTACCGGACTGTCAACCATCGTGGGATTCGTGGGTTCTATACCTGCCGCCGACCGATCCTTGTCTTATAATATAAATATTCTGATCTCAGTTTAACTGAGAAGGACCATAATAATATATTTATTTGCCACTTACATTACTATAAGCGACGCTTGTAATATCGTTTTGTTAATGAGATATGAACTAATCATACAAACTGAGTAGTTAATGTAATGTTTAAAAATATACATATACATTTTTAGTCATATAATCATATCATATCATATCATATCATATCATATCATATCATATCATATATATATATAAATCTCAAAAGGAATATGTATGTATGTATGTGGGTATGTACATACCGCATAATCTTTTTAAATACTGGACATAAAAACGTGAAATTTGCTACAAATATTCTTTGCGTTACGGCGGTGAACACTGTCAAGGTTTTAAAAAAATTAAAATGACCGCAGTGATCAGTTTGGTCAAAAAACGCGAAAAAAACACAACTTTTGATTCACATTGTCTTTGCCAGTACAACTTTTTATAGTTTTTCGTCACAAAGTTAGAAAAAAAAGGATGCGCTGAGATTATTTTTATGACGTCATCAATCTTTGCGCATGGATTTTTTAGCAATGAAGGGACATTTTTCATTCATGTTTAAATTGACGTCATCAAACTATGTGCATGGATTTTATTATCTCAACTCAATGACGGGAACAAATTTTCTTCATGTTTAAATTGTCTACGTGCCGTAAACAACATAAATTCTTTACACTACCAATACTGTAGTTGATTTTCTTAATCTATCACTACTTTAATACTTTACACTGTGAATACATGACTTAAAGCTAATTAATAATTTAAAACTTTACAAACATAGGACAAAGCAAATAGATTTAGCATTTTTTTTCTGTTTCGGGAAGTAATACCGACGCATTACTAAGCTTATTTAAACGCAGTGGTCCTGGTTACACTCTATATTTAAGCTTATAATTATATGGCGTCATCAAATTTTGCGTATTTATGCGTTTAAGAAAGGAAACAAATTTTGTTTTAATCTGCGTCGTAATTTGTAGAGTGCAATATTTAAATGGTTTAAGTTACCGGAAAAGACTATTGCTTATAACTCCATGGGTTATTTTATACAGTTCCGAGAACTGGGCACCTTTAGGCTTATCGCCTTGGTAACGGCCATTGTTTAAATTACCGGGCAATGTTTAAATTACCGGGCAATGTTTATAATACCGGGCAATGTTTAAATTACCGGGCAATGTTTAAATTACCGGGCAATGTTTAAATTACCGGGCAATGTTTAATTACCGGGCAATGTTTAAATTGCCGGGCAATGTTTATAATACCGGGCAATGTTTAAATTACCGGGCAATGTTTAAATTACCGGGCAATGTTTAAATTACCGGGCAATGTTTAATTACCGGGCAATGTTTAAATTACCGGGTAATGTTTATAATACCGGGCAATGTTTAAATTACCGGGCAATGTTTAAATTACCGGGCAATGTTTAAATTACCGGACAATGTTTATATTACCGGGCAATGTTTAATTTGCCGGGCAATGTTCAAATTGCTGGAACTAACTTTTTAAAGTTTTAATTCGTGTCGTATACGTTTTATAAACATTATTTCATATGGGTTTCATTTGTTATCGTTTTACATGTTGAATAGAAAATTTAATTCTAAGTTTGCTTCCAAAGCAACAATAAATAAATAAATAGCAAATAGACAAAAACAACACAACATAGGTCTGCGACTTAATGTTTGTCGTAAAAAAAATATATCAAACAATCATTAAAAAAAAAAAAGTACTGTCGAATGTTCTTAATCAATGAATAGAACAAAATATATTCATGTTTTAATTTGCGTCGTAATTTATAGCGGGCAATTTTGTAATTGTTATAATGGGTGATGAGTAATGATTTTAACGGGTAATTCATGTTGTAGCGGGCAAATAAAAAATTACCTCACGTTTAAATTCGTGTCGTAGGTCATGCGGGCAATCTCATTATAACTGCCTGAGTAGTTAGAGTGTATGTAAACATAACTTTTAGCCGGTTCGGAGGACCGGGCACATAACGGCTTGTATATATATAAATCTCAAAAGGAATATGTATGTATGTATGTGGCTGGCTGGCTGGCTGGCTGGCTGGCTGGGTATGTACATACCGCATAATCTTTTTAAATACTGGACATAAAAACGTGAAATTTGCTACAAATATTCTTTGCGTTACGGCGGTGAACACTGTCAAGGTTTTAAAAAAAATAAAATGACCGCAGTGGTCAGTTTGGTCAAAAAACGCGAATAAAACGACATATTTTGGGTTCATGTTAAAATTGCCGTTCCAACTTTTTATAGTTTTTCGATCGATCGCGCTAAAAAAATTAAAAAAAGGATGGCGTTGAGATTTTTACAGGATGACGTCATCAAAGTTTGCGCAGAGATAGCTAGCCGGCTTTTCGTTATGACGTCATCAAATTTTGCGTATTCATTTAAAATTAACTTTGCTTCAATGTTTGCTAATGTATTTTATGAATGAATAGAACAAAATATATTCACGTTTTAATTCGTGTCGTATACGAAATATAAACTTTTGTAGTTGTTGCGTGCATTCTCATTATAACTGCTTGAGTAGTAAGAGTGTATGTAAACATAACTTTTAGCTTTTTCAATTCGTTTGAAGCGGGCGTATACGCATTAAAATCTTTCTAGCGGGAAATATTTCACGTTTCAATTCTTTTCTAGAGGGCAATATTTCACGTTTCAATTCGTTTCTAGCGGGCAATATTTCACGTTGCAGTTCGTTTCGGTTGTAGCGGGCGTACAAAATGTCATTCACATTTAAATTTGTGACGTATACATCGATAAACTTTTTAACGGGTGGGGTTTTATTAATTGCCGTATATATTAACTGTGAAGCGGGAAATCTCATTATAACTTTAGGCTTATCGCCTTGGTAACAACCATTGTTTTAATTACCGGGCAAGGTTTAAATTACCGGGTAATGTTTATAATACCGGGCAATGTTTAAATTACCGGGCAATGTTTAAATTACCGGACAATGTCTAAATTACCGGGCAATGTTTATATTACCGGGCAATGTTTAATTTGCCGGGCAATGTTCAAATTGCCGGAACTAACTTTTTAAAGTTTTAATTCGTGTCGTATACGTTTTATAAACATTATTTCATATGGGTTTCATTTGTTATTGTTTTACATGTTGAATAGAAAATTTAATTCTAAGTTTGCTTCCAAAGCAACAATAATAAATAAATAGCAAATAACAAAAACAAAACAACATAGGTCTGCGACTTAATGTTTGTCGTGTCGTAAAAAAACATATCAAACAATCATTTTCTTTTTTAATAAAAATACTGTCGAATGTTCTTTATCAATGAATAGAACAAAATATATTTACGTTTTAATTTGCGTCGTAATTTATAACGGGCAATTTTTTAATTGTTATAATGGGTAATGGGTAATGATTTTAACGGGTAATTTTATGTTGTAGCGGGCAAATTAGACATTACCTCACGTTTAAATTCATGTCGTAGGTCATGCGGGCAGTCTCATTATAACTGCTTGAGTAGTTAGAGTGTATGTAAACATAGCTTTTAGCCGGTTCGGAGGACCGGGCACATAACGGCTTGTATATATATAAATCTCAAAAGGAATATGTGGCTGGCTGGCTGGCTGGCTGGCTGGCTGGCTGGCTGGGTATGTACATACTACATAATCTTTTTAAATACTGGACATAAAAACGTGAAATTTGCTACAAATATTCTTTGCGTTACGGCGGTGAACACTGTCAAGGTTTTAAAAAAATTAAAATGACCGCAGTGGTCAGTTTGGTCAAAAAACGCGAATAAAACGACATATTTTGGGTTCAAGTTGAATTTGCCGTTCCAACTTTTTATAGTTTTTCGATCGATCGCGCTAAAAAAATTAAAAAAAGGATGGCGTTGAGATTTTTTTTAGGATGACGTCATCAAAGTTTGCGCAGAGATAGATAGCCGGCTTTTCGTAATGACGTCATCAAATTTTGCGTATTCATTTAAAATTAACTTTGCTTCAATGTTTGCTAATGTATTTTATGAATGAATAGAACAAAATATATTCACGTTTTAATTCGTGTCGTATACGAAATATAAACTTTGTAGTTGTTGCGTGCAATCTCATTATAACTGCTTGAGTAGTAAGAGTGTATGTAAACATAACTTTTAGCTTTTTCAATTCGTTTGAAGCGGGCGTATACGCATTAAAATCTTTCTAGCGGGAAATATTTCACTCAATTTGTTTCTAGCGGGAAATATTTCACGTTTCAGTTCGTTTCGGTTGTAGCGGGCGTACAAAATGTCATTCACATTTAAATTTGTGACGTATACATCGATAAACTTTTTAACGGGCAGGGTTTTATTAATTGCCGAATATATTAACTGTGTAGCGGGCAATCTCATTATAACTCCATGGGTAGATAAAGTGTATGTAAAATATCATTATGCGATTAAATTGAACACAATTTTTTTTTTTAAAGTTTCTTCTTTGTTTCTTATTGGTTTCATTTGTTATTGTTTTACATGTTGAATAGAAAAAATAATTCTAAGTTTGCTTCCAAAGCAACAATAAATAAATAAACAGCAAATAAACAAAAACAACACAACATAGGTCTGCGACTTAATGTTTGTCGTAAAAAAATATATCAAACAATCATTAAAAAAAAAAGTACTGTCGAATGCTCTTTATCAATGAATAGAACAAAATATATTCATGTTTTAATTTGCGTCGTAATTTATAGCGGGCAATTTTGTAATTGTTATAATGGGTGATGAGTAATGATTTTAACGGGTAATTCATGTTGTAGCGGGCAAATAAAAAATTACCTTTAATTGCCTTATATATTAACTGTGTAGCGGGCAATCTCATTATAACTCCATGGATATGTAAAGTGTATTTAAAAGATCATTATGCGATTACATTGAACACAATGTAACAAAAAAAATATTTCTTCTTTGTTTCTTATGGGTTTCATTTGTTATTGTTTTACATGTTAAATAGAAAATTTAATTATAAGTTTGCTTCCAAAGCTACAATAAATAAATAAATAGTAAATAACAAAAACAACACAACATAGGTCTGCGACTTAATGTTTGTCGTAAAAAAAATATATCAAACAATCATTAAAAAAAAATAAAAGTACTGTCGAATGTTCTTAATCAATGAATAGAACAAAATATATTCATGTTTTAATTTGCGTCGTAATTTATAGCGGGCAATTTTGTAATTGTTATAATGGGTGATGAGTAATGATTTTAACGGGTAATTCATGTTGTAGCGGGCAAATAAAAAATTACCTCACGTTTAAATTCGTGTCGTAGGTCATGCGGGCAATCTCATTATAACTGCCTGAGTAGTTAGAGTGTATGTAAACATAACGTTTAGCCGGTTCGGAGGACCGGGCACATAACGGCTTGTATATATATAAATATCAAAAGGAATATGTATGTATGTATGTGGCTGGCTGGCTGGCTGGCTGGCTGGCTGGGTATGTACATACCGCATAATCTTTTTAAATACTGGACATAAAAACGTGAAATTTGCTACAAATATTCTTTGCGTTACGGCGGTGAACACTGTCAAGGTTTTAAAAAAATTAAAATGACCGCAGTGGTCAGTTTGGTCAAAAAACGCGAAAAAAACACAACTTTTGATTCACATTGTCTTTGCCAGTACAACTTTTTATAGTTTTTCGTCACAAAGTTAGAAAAAAAAGGATGCGCTGAGATTATTTTTATGACGTCATCAATCTTTGCGCATGGATTTTAAAGCAATGAAGGGACATTTTTCATTCATGTTTAAATTGACGTCATCAAACTATGTGCATGGATTTTATTATCTCAACTCAATGACGAGAACAAATTTTCTTCATGTTTAAATTGCCTACGTGCCGTAAACAACATAAATTCTTTACACTACCAATACTGTAGTTGATTTTCTTAATCTATCACTACTTTGATACTTTACACTATGAATACATGACTTAAAGCTAATTAATAATTTAAAACTTTACAAACATAGGACAAAGCAAATAGATTTAGCATTTTTTTTCTGTTTTCGGAAGTAATACCGACGCATTACTAAGCTTATTTAAACGCAGTGGTCCTGGTTACACTCTATATTTAAGCTTATAATTATATGGCGTCATCAAATTTTGCGTATTTATGCGTTTAAGAAGGGAACAAAATTTTGTTTTAATTTGCGTCGTAATTTGTATAATGCAATATTTAAATGGTTTAAGTAAAAAAATTAAGTTACCGGAAAATACTTTATCCCCGCTTAAGACAATTGCTTATAACTCCATGGGTTATTTTATCCAGTTCCGAGAACTGGGCACCTTTAGGCTTATCGCCTTGGTAACGGCCATTGTTTTAATTACCGGGCAATGTTTAAATTACCGGGCAATGTTTATAATACCAGGCAATGTTTAAATTACCGGGCAATGTTTAAATTACCGGGCAATGTTTATAATACCGGACATGTTTAAATTACCGGGCAATGTTTAAATTACCGGGCAATGTTTATAATACCGGGCAATGTTTATAATACCGGGCAATGTTTAAATTACCGGGCAATGTTTAAATTACCGGGCAATGTTTATAATACCGGGCAATGTTTATAATACCGGGCAATGTTTAAATTACCGGGCAATGTTTAAATTACCGGGCAATGTTTTTAATACCGGGCAATGTTTATAATACCGGGCAATGTTTAAATTACCGGGCAATGTTTATAATACCGGGCAATGTTTAAATTACCAGGCAATGTTTAAATTACCGGGCAATGTTTAATTTGCCGGGCAATGTTCAAATTGCCGGAACTAAATTTTTAAAGTTTTAATTCGTGTCGTATACGTTTTATAAACATTATTTCATAAGGGTTTCATTTGTTATTGTTTTACATGTTGAATAGAAAAATTAATTCTAAGTTTGCTTCCAAAGCAACAATAAATAAATAAATAGCAAAAAAACAAAAACAACACAACATAGGTCTGCGACTTAATGTTTGTCGTAAAAAAAATATATCAAACAATCATTAAAAAAAAAAAAAGTAGTGTCGAATGTTCTTAATCAATGAATAGAACAAAATATATTCATGTTTTAATTTGCGTCGTAATTTATAGCGGGCAATTTTGTAATTGTTATAATGGGTGATGAGTAATGATTTTAACCGGTAATTCATGTTGTAGCGGGCAAATAAAAAATTACCTCACGTTTAAATTCGTGTCGTAGGTCATGCGGGCAATCTCATTATAACTGCCTGAGTAGTTAGAGTGTATGTAAACATAATTTTTAGCCGGTTCGGAGGACCGGGCACATAACGGCTTGTATATATATAAATCTCAAAAGGAATATGTATGTGGCTGGCTGGCTGGGTATGTACATACCGCATAATCTTTTTAAATACTGGACATAAAAACGTGAAATTTGCTACAAATATTCTTTGCGTTACGGCGGTGAACACTGTCAAGGTTTTACAAAAATTAAAATGACCGCAGTGGTCAGTTTGGTCAAAAAACGCGAATAAAACGACATATTTTGGGTTCATGTTGAATTTGCCGTTCCAACTTTTTATAGTTTTTCGATCGATCGCGCTAAAAAAATAAGACAAAAGGACGCGCAGAGATTATTTTTATATGACGTCATCAAAGTTTGCGCATGGATAGCTGGCTGTCTTTTTTTTTTATGGCGTCATCAAGTTTTGCGTATTCATTTTAATTAACTTTTCTTCAATGTTTGCTAATGTATTTTATGAATGAATAGAACAAAATATATTCACGTTTTAATTCGTGTCGTATACGAAATATAAACTTTTGTAGTTGTTGCGTGCAATCTCATTATAACTGCTTGAGTAGTAAGAGTGTATGTAAACATAACTTTTAGCTTTTTCAATTCGTTTGAAGCGGGCGTATACGCATTAAAATCTTTCTAGCGGGTAATATTTCACGTTTCAATTCGTTTCTAGCGGGAAATATTTCACGTTGCAGTTCGTTTCGGTTGTAGCGGGCGTACAAAATGTCATTCACATTTAAATTTGTGACGTATACATCGATAAACTTTGTATTGGGCAAGGTTTTATTAATTGCCTTATATATTAACTGTGTAGCGGGCAATCTCATTATAACTCCATGGGTAGATAAAGTGTATGTAAAATTTCATTATGCATTGAACACAATTTTTTTTTAAAAGTTTCTTCTTTGTTTCTTATTGGTTTCATTTGTTATTGTTTTACATGTTGAATAGAAAAATTAATTCTAAGTTTGCTTCCAAAGCAACAATAAAAAAATAAATAGCAAATAACAAAAACAACACAACATAGGTCTGCGACTTAATGTTTGACGTAAAAATATATATCAAACAATCATTTTTTTTAAATAAAAGTACTGTCGAATGTTCTTTATCAATGAATAGAACAAAATATATTCACGTTTTAATTTGCGTCGTAATTTATAGCGGGCAATTTTGTAATTGTTATAATGGGTGATGAGTAATGATTTTAACGGGTAATTCATGTTGTAGCGGGCAAATAAAAAATTACCTCACGTTTAAATTCGTGTCGTAGGTCATGCGGGCAATCTCATTATAACTGCCTGAGTAGTTAGAGTGTATGTAAACATAACTTTTAGCCGGTTCGGAGGACCGGGCACATAATCGGCTAGTCATATATATAAATTTCAAAAGGAATATGTATGTATGTATGTGGCTGGCTGGGTATGTACATACCGCATAATCTTTTTAAATACTGGACATAAAAACGTGAAATTTGCTACAAATATTCTTTGCGTTACGGCGGTGAACACTGTCAAGGTTTTAAAAAAATTTAAATGACCGCAGTGGTCAGTTTGGTCAAAAAACGCGAATAAAACGACATATTTTGGGTTCATGTTGAATTTGCCGTTCCAACTTTTTATAGTTTTTCGATCGATCGCGCTAAGAAAATAAGACAAAAGGACGCGCAGAGATTATTTTTATATGACGTCATCAAAGTTTGCGCAGAGATAGCTGGCTGTCTTTTTTTTTATGGCGTCATCGAGTTTTGCGTATTCATTTTAATTAATTTCGCTTCAACGTTTGCTAATGTACTTTATGAATGAATAGAAAAAAATATATTCACGTTTTAATTTGCGTCGTAATTTATAGCGGGATATTTTAAAATTGTTATAATGGGTAATGATTAATGGTTTTAATGGGTAACTTACGTTGTATCTGGCAAATAAAAAAATCCTTCACGTTTTTATTCGTGTTGTATATGTCCACAGAATAGGTATAAAACAGAATGCGCAATCGCATTTTATTTCTGTTTTGGGCAGTAATACCGACGCCATACTAAGCTTATTTAAACGCAGCGGTCCTGGTTACACTCTATATATATACTTATTTAGCCTACAACATCCTTTTCTTCAAATCTACAAGTTCAAACACCCAAAGCTAATATTTCAGGCAAAATGTGCATAAACGGCTGTGTAATAAACTACAACAATGATGCGAAAACGACTGATTATCGTAAAAAAGAGCATGTCAAACTGCATGGCTTTCCTGACTCCATAAAGGATAAACAACAGCATAAACAACCCCATATTAACTCATTATGAATTATATGCCTATTTCCCTTCATAATTTTAAAAGTTTATTTTGGTTTAAAAAGTATATATTTATGTACCGGTAGCCGTAGCAATTTAGTTACCGGTGCCGAGCTACGTCTAAGCCATTTTTTTTTCAAATCAGTACCGGGTAATAAATATTTTTACATCATATTGGCCTAATCCTATAATGTTCAAAACAAAATGGGTAATTAAGTCAAATTTAAATAAAAGTAAGCCTATAATGAAAGATAATGTAGGCCCTATATATATTGTATATATTTTTGGCAGACGTAGATATCCTTTCTCATTTTATTATAGTAGCGTCTCTATCGACCGCTGCATTGCGGAAAATGGTAACTTTCAGTGACTGCGTATATAGGGATTGTGCATTCTGTTCTATACCTATTCTGTGTATACGTCTTATAAACTTTGTAGCGGGAAATTTTTCAATTGCCAGGCAATGTTTAAATTGCCGAGCTCAACGTTTTAAAGTTTTAATTTGTATCGTATACGTCTTATAAACTATGTAGCGGGAAATTTTTATATTGCCGGGCAATGTTTGAATTTGCCGGACCAACTTTTTAAAGTTTTAATTCATGTCGTATACGTTGTATAAACTATGATTCATATCGGTTTCAGTTGTTATTGTTTTTCCTGTTGAATTTAAAATTTAATTCTAAGTTTGCTTCCAAAGCAACAATAAATAAATAGCAAAAAACACAAACAAAAACAAAAAAAAAAATAAAAAAATATTGATCTACGACTAATGTTGTAGCAAAAAATATATCAAACAATAATTTTCGAATTAACAGTACTTTTTAAAAGACATGTGAGTTCTGTTTTACAGAAAGAGTTTAATTACCCAATAAACTCACAAAATTCGATCATAGTGGTCATGCTTTGAGCAAGAAATAAAAAAAAATTATTATTATTTGTTTTTCCTTTTTAGTTGTATATTGAATTGGTGTATAATAAAGTGTGCAAAACAAAAATAAATACTGACCACAAAAAAATACTACTTTATTTATGTTGCAAAAACAAAACTAAAAAACTATAATGTGTCAAGCATATTCTAAAAAAAAGCCCGTTCGAAGAATCGGGCACATATCGGCTTGTATATATATAAATCTCAAAAGGAATATGTATGTATGTGGCTGGCTGGCTGGCTATGTACATACCGCATAATCTTTTTAAATACTGGACATAAAAACGTGAAATTTGCTACAAATATTCTTTGCGTTACGGCGGTGAACACTGTCAAGGTTTTAAAAAAATTAAAATGACCGCAGTGGTCAGTTTGGTCAAAAAACGCGAATAAAACGACATATTTTGGGTTCATGTTAAAATTGCCGTTCCAACTTTTTATAGTTTTTCGATCGATCGCGCTAAAAAAATGAAAAAAAAGGATGGCGTTGAGATTTTTTTCAGGATGACGTCATCAAAGTTTGCGCAGAGATAGCTAGCCGGCTTTTCGTTATGACGTCATCAAATTTTGCGTATTCATTTAAAATTAACTTTGCTTCAACCTTTGCTAATGTACTTTATGAATGAATAAAACAAAATATATTCACGTTTTAATTTGCGTCGTAATTTATAGCGGGATATTTTTAAATTGTTATAATGGGTAATGATTAATGGTTTTAATGGTTATCTTACGTTGTATCTGGCAAATAAAAAATTCCTTCACGTTTTTATTCGTGTTGTATATGTTCACAGAATAGGTATAAAACAGAATGCGCAATCGCATTTTATTTCTGTTTCGGGAAGTAATACCGACGCCTTACTAAGCTTATTTAAACGCAGTGGTCCTGGTTACACTCTATATTTAAGCTTATAATTATATGGCGTCATCAAATTTTGCGTATTTATGCGTTTAAGAAGGGAACAAAATTTTGTTTTAATTTGCGTCGTTATTTGTGGAATGCAATATTTAAATGGTATAAGTTACCGGAAAATACTTTATCCCCGCTTAAGACTATTGTTTATAACTCCATGGGTTATTTTATCCAGTTCCGAGAACTGGGCACCTTTAGGCTTATCGCCTAGGTAACGGCCATTGTTTAAATTACCGGGCAATGTTTAAATTACCGGGCAATGTTTATAATACCGGGCAATGTTTATAATACCGGGCAATGTTTAAATTACCGGGCAATGTTTAAATTACCGGGCAATGTTTATAATACCGGGCAATGTTTATAATACCGGGCAATGTTTAAATTACCGGGCAATGTTTAAATTACCGGGCAATGTTTAAATTACCGGGCAATGTTTATAATACCGGGCAATGTTTATAATACCGGGCAATGTTTAAATTACCGGGCAATGTTTAAATTACCGGGCAATGTTTAATTGGCCGGGCAATGTTCAAATTGCCGGAACTAAATTTTTAAAGTTTTAATTCGTGTCGTATACGTTTTATAAACATTATTTCATAAGGGTTTCATTTGTTATTGTTTTACATGTTGAATAGAAAATTTAATTCTAAGTTTGCTTCCAAAGCAACAATAAATAAATAAATAGCAAATAAACAAAAACAGCACAACATAGGTCTGCGACTTAATGTTTGTCGTAAAAAAAATATATCAAACAATCATTAAAAAAAAAAAGTACTGTCGAATGTTCTTAATCAATGAATAGAACAAAATATATTCATGTTTTAATTTGCGTCGTAATTTATAGCGGGCAATTTTGTAATTGTTATAATGGGTGATGAGTAATGATTTTAACGGGTAATTCATGTTGTAGCGGGCAAATAAAAAATTACCTCACGTTTAAATTCGTGTCGTAGGTCATGCGGGCAATCTCATTATAACTGCCTGAGTAGTTAGAGTGTATGTAAAAATAACTTTTAGCCGGTTCGGAGGACCGGGCACATAACGGCTTGTATTTATATAATTTTTAAATACTTCTTACAGTTCGATCATTTCAAATTTATAAATTGTAAGTTATTTTTTTTATAAAGGAAATATTAGCTCAAATGAACAGGGTTCATTATCTCCCTTTAATTGAAAATGTTAAGATAAGAATATGGCGTTTGCAATCCCGTGACAAAAAGCACGTGATTTATGTTTACTTTGAGTAATGGTGTACAATTAAATATGGCCGCTGTATTAATAAAGTTCCATATAGGCTCGAGCTTTTTTTAAATGATGTGTTGTGTTTTAAGTCTTGTTAAGATTTAAGCTGTATTATGTATGTTAAATAAAATAGGCTATTTTATTATTATCATAGACATAGATCATAGACGATGTGAGCCTAATAGTTGCTTGACTAGATAGCCTATTCACCAACAATATCACTTGACATCGTAGCCTAGCCTACGAAACATTAAAAGTGTAGGCCTATAAAGTGAAATTGAAAGTGTAAATAGGTCTAGCCGGCCCTAGCCTAATCACATTAATCAATTAATCTACAGTACTACTATTTACCTCCTTATTTTTGAGTAGGATAGCCAATATTCAGATGTGAATTTTGCATGATAAAGAAGTAATTTACTTTCACCACGTTATGTTTGTACCTCAAGTGGGTTCTATATTTACACAAATACGTCACTAAATGTACACAAAAAAACTTAAGCTCCGCCTACTGAAAACGCTCTATAAGATAAGAATGGGCATTTCTTATAGCGCTTATATCCATGCTATTAAATTAGCATGCTCAGTGCGCTCTTGGTGTGATTTGCAGTGGCAGATGTATCAGCCAAAGAGAAAGGTCTTTAAGTTCTTTTTAAAAGATTCTCTTGTCCCAGATTCTCTCAGTGTCTGAGATAAACTGTTCCTTAGAGAAGGCGCCACTGACTCAAATGAGCGCACTCCCAGGTACTTCTTTCTGTGTCCATCCAAACTAAGAGTTTTGAGGCGTGACTGTGTTAAAGGGCGCAGTTCCCTAGTTACCACATTTGATTCAATAGTGATGCCAAATAAGGTCTGTTTTGTAGTATAACAAACATTACTGACTAATTATTCTTTCTTTATATAAATTCAACCTGATGGTATTCATAACAAGATTTAATTATTAGAGGATGTTTTAAAATTGTATATGCAGTTAAATTGTGGGCTTTTTCCTCGGTTCTAACGGGGTCTTCACAATAATATGAAGAAAGGAAGAAGAAGGCTTACTATAATTTACGTTAAACAGTTGTAAATAAACACTTCATGCATTAATTGTTTGTCCATTTAAAAAGTTTATATTTTAAACATTAATAATTACATAAATTACACAATATAGTGCTATTAAATAAATCTCTTATATTTCTAAATACATCATACAAATACATTTGTTTTATAATTAATTATATTTATGATTAATTAAAAAAGATGAGCATAAAAACTCGTTTCAATGTAATTAGTCTGTATCAATTAATGAGCGGTCAAGTGTAGGTGACCTCTTAGTATCTCAAGATATGTCCAGTTTCAATCAAATCCATTCCAGTGGTTATTGTAAATGCAAGGTCAACTCACAGAAATGTGTCAGAAACATCGGCTGCAACAGTCAGAACCGGAAAATGTTGTTGTTGCTTTTATTAATAAAAAAAACCTCTTCGAGTTCTCTCGCGTGCTATTGAAAATCGTTATGAGAGCCAAGTTTGGCACGCGTTGCTTTCGTTGCCGATCCCTGATTTAGAGTAGCCTACATTGTGAGAGTACATTAAGATATCACAATTTCCTTTATAACTGCATGAGTCTACGCTACCAGACAATCAAGCTTTATTTTTAGCTTAGGTTTATTTGAGTAAAAACAAGAAAACCATAAAAACGAAGTTTTTATTATGCTCCCTTTATTTGCAAACTAAGTTTACCATCATGTAATTAAATAATTGATTGACTACTGCAAATGAAACGTACAGAAAATATCTGTGTCGCAAATCTCAAAAATATCTCCTTACTCCGTATGAATTGTTCTAAAAATAATCTTAGCGCATAATTTTTTTTTCTAGCTTTGCGCCGAAAAAGTATAAAAAGTTGCACAGGCATTTTTAACGCGAAATCAAATTTTTTTTTATACTTTCCTTTTAAGAAATGAATATTGTCATAAGTGTAGTATTATTAAGTTGTTTTAACTGAAAATTTGATAGAATGTATTGTTAGTCTAGGCAAGTCTGCTGTCCGAATTTCAGCTCGATTGGATTACGGAAAGTGGTCGAAAAATCGAAGCCAATTCTTGCTCCCACGACGCACGCATGATTGCAATCAGACAGACAGAAAATGCAACTTAAAATAAAGGGAGTAAAAATAAAACCATAAAAACGAAGTTTTAATTATACTCCCTTTATTTGCAAACTAATCATACCATCATGTAGGGCCTAATTAAATAATTGATTGACTACTGGAAAGGAAACGTACAGAAAAATATATGTGTAGCAAATCTCAAAAATATCTCCTTACTCCGTATGAATTGTTCTAAAAATAATCTTAGCGCATATTTTTTTTTTCTAGCTTTGCGCCGAAAAAGTATAAAAAGTTGCTCAGGCATTTTTAAAAAGAAATCAAAATATTTCTTATACTTTCCTTTTAAGAAATGAATATTGTCATAAGTGTAGTATTATTAAGTCGTTTTAACTGAAAATTTGATAGGATGTATTGTTAGGCGCCAAAATCTGCTGTCCAAATTTCAGCTCGATCGGACCACGGGTAAAGGTAAAAAAATCGAAGCAAAGTTTTGCTCCCACGACGCATGATTGCAGACAGACAGACAGACAGAAAATGCAACTTAAAATAAAGGAAGTAAAAATAAAACAAGAAAACCATAAAAATGAAGTTTTTATTATACTCCCTTTATTTGCAAACTAAGTTTACCATCATGTAATTAAATAATTGATTGACTACTGCAAATGAAACGTACAGAAAAAATATCTGTGTCGCAAATCTCAAAAATATCTCCTTACTCCGTATGAATTGTTCTAAAAATAATCGTAGCGCATACTTATTTTTTTTTCTAGCTTTGCGTGTAGTATTATTAAGTTGTTTTAACTGAAAATTTGATAGGATGTATTGTTAGGCGCCACAAATATGCTGTCCAAATTTCAGCTCGATCGGACCACGGGAAGTGGTCGAAAAATCGAAGCCAATTTTTGCACCACGATTGACGGACGATTGCAGACATTGCAACTTAAAATAAAGGGAGTAACAAGAAAACCGTAAAAACGAAGTTTTTATTATACTCCCTTTATTTGCAAACTAAGTTTACCATCATGTAATTAAATAATTGATTGACTACTGCAAATGAAACGTACAGAAAAAATATCTGTGTCGCAAATCTCAAAAATATCTCCTTACTCAGTATGAATTGACAATTCAATTCAATTGTTCTAAAAATAATCTGAGCGCATAATTTTTTTTTCTAGCTTTGCACCGAAAAAGTATAAAAAGTTTCACAGGCATTTTTAACGCGAAATCAAAATATTTCTTATACATTCCTTTTAAGAAATGAATATTGTCATAAGTGTAGTATTATTAAGTTGTTTTAACTGAAAATTTGATAGGGTGTATTGTTAGGCGCCCCAAATCTGCTGTCCAAATTTCAGCTCGATCGGACCACGGGAAGTGGTCGAAAAATCGAAGCCAATTTTTGCACCACGCACGATTGACGATTGACGATTGCAGACATTGCAACTTAAAATAAAGGGAGTAAAAATAATCTTAGCGCATAATTTTTTTTTCTAGCTTTGCGCCGAAAAAATATAAAAAGTTGCACAGGCATTTTTAAAGTGAAACCAAAATTTTTCCTATACTTTCCTTTTAAGAAATAATATTGTCATATGTGTAGTATTATTAGGTTGTTTTAACTGAAAATTTGATAGAATGTATTGTTAGTCGCCACAAGTCTGCTTTCCAAATTTCAGCTCGATTGGACCACGGGAAGTGGTCGAAAAATCGAAGCAAAGTTTTGCTCCCACGACCTATGATTGCAATCAGACAGACAGAAATTGCAACTTAAAATAAAGGGAGTAAAAAAAGTGAAAATTCTGCCCATTTCGAAAAATAAATAAATAGAAAAATCTATTTGACTACTTGTACTAGAAGACTTTTTAGTGTAAAAGAAATTCCTCCAGTGGCGATGATATGGCGTATCGTGGATTGATGTTGTAGTTAAAAAAGTAGTCTGTTTCAGATGTAAAAAAAAGTCTTTGTGATTGTCTTTATTGCTCACTACAATATTACAGCAGTTCACAAATAAGTAATACATTCAATGATTTTTTTAGACAGCCTTGCATTGATACATTAAATTAATTAATTAATATGATTAATATCTGTATTACTATTATTGTCTCGATATAATTTCTTTTTGTTCGCCAATGTTATAATTTTAATAATAATAATCGGTCACTTATATAGCGCCTCACTCCATGCTAATCAGAGAGATCTACGAGCTATATGAAGACCCTACTATTGTGGCCGAAATAAAAAAGGGCAGACTATGCTGGACAGGCCACCTGGAACGAATGCCTAACAGCAGAGGAGCGAAAGATATATGCTCAGAACCCCAGAAGAAAACGACCGAAAGGCAGACCCAGACTGAGATGGTTGGACGATGTTGAGATGGATCTGCGACAGATCGGAGTACAGGCCTGGAAAAAGAAGGCAAAGGATAGGTCAGAGTGGAAGGAGGTGGTGAAGCAGGCCAGAGCCCTCCATGGGCTGTAGCGTCAGAGATGATGATGATGACTCCATGCTAATACAAAGCATGCTCAGCGCGCTCTTAAAAACGAAACGACAATAACCTTCTATAATAGTTTTAAACACGTTTTTTGCCGATGGAGGTGTCAGAGATACATGATCAACATGAATTTTCTAGTTATTGCTTTGACTATGCCTTTATTGCCTTTGGTACTTATTGTTTGTACTAAGTGGCAAAAAATAAATTGTTCATTGACGAGGATTACAAGTGATGGCTACAGCACACAGTGGTGCGTTGGTTAGCAAAAGTTGACCGTTTAAATATAATGTATGAGACTCGGAATCGGTGCTTGAGTTTTTTGAAAAGCAAATGCGATTCTTTGGTAGAAAATCAATCAGCTACTCTAGGTCTGTGAGCTTGGGCAACAATTATGTATTGGCTTCTAATCTTTTGTGGAAAGTGGATTTTATGCTAATACCATTTGGTTGTCAAAAAAGAAAAACAAGACAAGCTGGAATTAGTGAAGCGTGGAGACCTAAGGCTTTTGTAACTTAAATTGAAATAAATATAGACAAACTACTGGTAACACACCAGGCAAACGATTCATATTAATATTGATTTTTTTTTTAAGGCCTCAAGTTTAGGTAATTTTTTTTATTTATTGGACTAATTCTTTCAACATTTTTCCTTTTCAGTTTTTTTAAAGATAGACTAATAAGTACACAAATCAAATATAGCAATATAAAAAAAAACTATAAAACATTGCGGAAAAATATATTGACCCTTTAATTTCCAGAGGGGTGGAAGGGGAGAGGGGGTGGACGCAAAAAAATAATTGCGGGGGGGGGGGGCAGTGAGCGCAAAAATAGTAAAAGGGGGCGGTAAGCCGAAAAAGGTTGAGAACCTATGAATTTATCCTCATGTTTTTTGTTTTTAAATGGGTGCGTTTGTTGTATATGTATGATGTATTCGCGATGTATTGATGATAAAGGCATATTATGTTACGGTCACGGATGATTAGTTTTTATTGTTTGCTTACGTCTTGAAAACAAAGCGCTTACCCTGTAGCCTCGTCACGGCTGGCTGCCGTGTACGCATGCATTTGTACGCAAACAGATCATGGAGGGAAACAAGAAACCAATGCACATGTACATGTTTGTACTTTAACACAAGAGAGGGGGGGGGGTCGTTTCTATGGTACCCCCCCCCCTACTAGCCTCACCCCTCCCTTTTTTCTTCTTATCTATACATAGCTCCACAGAACAGACAAAATAAAATCTACCGGAAGGTCTCTTAGTTCCAAATGGAATTGTGGGATCGTGTTTTTTTTTTATGCACGCTTGATCTCACGGGAACGTGACAGGATTCGCTGCCTTCCGGTTTACAGTCTGTCTAGCACACACAGACACAGGCACACATACATACATACATACATTTACACACATAGGCACACACATACACTTATTTACATACATTCATACAGGCACACACAGACACACACACATACATACATTCATTTAAACACATAGCACACACATATACAGACACACATACATACATAGATTCATTTACGCACATAGGCACACACATATACAGACACACACACATACATACATTCATTTACGCACATAGGCACACACATATACAGACACACACACATACATACATTCATTTACGCACATAGGCACACACATATACAGACACACACACATACATAGATTCATTTACGCACATAGGCACACACATATACAGACACACATACATACATAGATTCATTTACGCACATAGGCACACACATATACAGACACACATACATACATAGATTCATTTACGCACATAGGCACACACATATACAGACACACATACATACATAGATTCATTTACGCACATAGGCACACACATATACAGACACACACACATACATACATTCATTTACGCACATAGGCACACACATACACAGATACACATATATACATACATTCATTTAAACACATAGGCACACACATACACAGACACACACACATACATACATTCATTTACACACATAGGCACACACATACACTTATTTACATACACTCATACAGGCACACACAGACACACATATAAACATACGTGGACATGCACACACACACACACACTGACATATATACGCGATTCGTCCCCTACACCGATCCACAGTAAACAGATGCACTTTTGTAAAACCTAGAACTCATGAATTCTTGAAATGGTTATATTCAATTCTTTAAATGGCTGCGTTTTTTCTTATCTCCATTGATCTTTTGTAGACTTCATTTTCACAAATCTTTTTTGTTTTCTTTTCATAGACTTGACCTTCAGAAAAATAAACAGAAATATTAAAGTACAATTTTTGTTTAGTTCCGTCTCGTTTCCGGAGCATTATGTGTATTCATTGGGGGCGATTGTCAAGTAATTTTCTAAATGAACTTTCATATACACCGTAGTTTATTCTTGATCTTAGCATTGGTTTCCATGGTAATGGCGGCCATCTTGAAAATTAGCATAGCTTTTCAAATCCTTAACTATTCTAACGGTTATATTTTTTAGAATTACATAAACAAATAAAAGTTCTAGTCTGTATATATTTAGCTCCACCTAAATTTTTCGTATCATTTGGACTTCATTTGGGGATAACTGACTATTCTACAGTAAACAAACAGCCCTATAATACGATTCAGAAAAAAAATTTCCACAATCAAAACTTATTGTATCATGATTAATATTGCTATTGTTATGACTCGATAAAACAGGGTTCAAATACATTTTTGTATTTTAGTAAAGCCGTTGATTCTGCTTGCTGGCGTCAAGGCTATGGGGTTCCTCTGATGAGTTTCCGCAGTTCCTTCTCTGATGCTATTACTATTAGTCTACTATACTGGCTTACAACAACACCTCTCATTCAACGGAGGGGAGGTATTAATGCAATAACTTCAGTTGTTGAACAAACTATTATATTTAAATTGTAGTCTATATATATATATATATATATATATATATATATATATACAGGCAAATATTCTATGTACAAAAAGCTGGGCGACAAGTCTTCCTTCTACCTACGACAGTGACGTCATTGTCGGACGCCCCCCCCCCCCCACCCCATCCCCATGGAGTGGTGAAATCCTTAAAGTCTTAAATATAAAAATCCGCACAAAAAAAATAATTATAATAATAAAATCCCATAACAGCATAGACTACACCTCACAACTGAGCACCTACAGAATATAGAGAGAACTACATTGACGATTTCGATCTCAAATGAAGCGTAGACACTCATGGATACTCATGATTGAAATGTGTGTCTGTATGTGTGTGTGTGTGTGTGTGTCCTACTGCTATTGATTTAAGTGAATAAAGCCACAAGGCATAGTGTGAGAGGGGAAAAAATCTTTAGTACGCCCTTTGAAATCATAACATATAAATCTATTTACTGAGGATGAAGAGCTCGCGCTTGTTCCGGTGTTTGCGATCGATACCAACACTGGTAGCTAATTGGGAATCGATTACGTATTTACTTCAATTGCAAGTACAAGCAGTTGTTTTAGTTTTCAATAAAAAAGGAATCGTTACCTTGAAAAAAAAATGCAAAATCGATACATAGGGTAAACATGTTTTTTTTTTTTTTTTTTTTTTTTTTTTTTCATTGAGTTTAAATTTTATTCTATTGTTGTAATCTAACATTCCTCAGTGGCATTTGAAAATGGAATGGTCTAATTATGAGAAAAAAAGTAAAGAAACACTTTCAACTTGAACCGTTAGTTGAGTTTGAATCTTTCAAGACCGGTATTAACCCACGGGTAAAGGTTGGGATGCAATAATCCGCTTTTAAGAAGAAGTGTCTGTAATTTAAAAAGAAAGAAAATATAATAATTAATAATAATTAATACATTGTATTTATATAGTGCGACTTTTCATACTACGTGCGCTCTCTTTCCACAATTCAATAGTCGGATGATAGGATGGGGAAGACACAAGAAATTACTCGCCAAAGAGAAAGGTCCTCAAACTCTTCTTAAAGAACTCCCTTTGTCTCAAAAGTCTCACAACTTCTCAGTGCCTGGGGGCAAATTGTCCCAGCCGATTTAAAGGAGCGCATTCCTAAAGACTTCTATTTCCGCCGCCCGACGATACATACTATCATTGCCTCAAAAAGAAAAGGACATTTGACGAGCCTTCCGGCTCTTTTATCCAGGGGTAACGATGTTCAGGAGTGAACCAGGTTCTGTCCGGGCGCCCCACATGCACTATTTTCTCCCACTGCGGAACGCCCCTCGGATCATTCTCGTGGTGGCTCGCCCGTATACCTACATTCTCGTGGTGGCTCGCCCGTATACCTACATTCTCGTGGTGGCTCGCCCGTATACCTACATTCTCGTGGTGGCTTGCCCGTATACCTACATTCTCGTGGTGGCTCGCCCGTATACCTACATTCTCGTGGTGGCTCGCCCGTATACCTACAATGCGAATCTATAAAATCCGCTGTCTAGTGGCATTCAAAAAGATTTTCACAAAGTAATATTAGATTAAAGAATTAAAGCCGTCTTGGTTCAACAAATACAATTAGGGTTAAACTTCCGTACATCATTTTAATTGGTAAAGCTCGATGTGAAGCAAAGAACCTGGATGGCTTTAATTATTGAATGGGTTGATGTCAAAGTAACAAATCACGATCGAATGCTTCCTGGACATAATGCATGTGTAGGATACAGTTTCTCAAGCCTTGTATGACACCCATATGAAACATCGTCTGAATCACAATTTTCACGCCAAATGATTCGGTGTCACGGTTTTGATGGTGTTTAAAATATATGTGGACATATCAATGACCTTCAAACTCTTGTTAGATGAAAGAACCCTGTTCAAAACATCTACAACAATGCAAGTGCATCTAGCAAGAGAAAAGATACGCGTGATGTTGTCTGAGTTGCTTGAAGCTGTTGAACTTCAGACTGTCCATGGTATCAATCAAAAACAGATTGTAAAAGCCTGCTCAAATCAAATGAAAATCGCTCATTATCTGCATTTAATATCTTGAAAATAAGATTATACACATCCAGAGGGGTGAATGGATGGTGACTATAATATTGATTTACATTGAAAAAATCACTGGCAAAAGAATTCAGAGGTTATACATTACTTTATGCAAATGTTATCCCGTAGAATAGGCCTACAAAGATAATGGAAAATTGATTGAAATGTATTTGAAACATGTGGATCTAAATAAAAGGTGGCACGAGCACGAGCTGCAGCGATATCGGCTGGCGTACCGAGGTGAAAGCTAGGATTTGTTCACGGGTCTGGATTGTGTTCCTAGTATGTTTCGGCCACATAAACTATGTACGCAGCATTTCTGTACCCATAGGCCTCAAAGCGGAGATGTGTGGAAACCATCGATTCGTTATAGTACACCGGTGGGCTAATTTGGTAAAAATCTCTCATAATTTTTCTCTCTCTCTTCTCTCTTATATTCTCACAATCTGTCATAATCTCTCTCCTTCTCTCTTTCTCTTTCTCTCTCTGAAACAAACTAAAACATACACTTATACCTATAACCACTGCCGTGTGTTGTTTGTTTTTAAAGCTCCAAGCTTCCAATATTATAGATATTTCTCAACCATCAACATACTGCCTAGCTCCTTTACGTCTATCTGTTTTTTTTCTTCCCCCTTCAAAACACGTGCATACATAATAACATACATTTATAGAGGTGATCGATAAAGAAAAATCAATTTACTTCAGAAAACAACATATGCCATGATGGTTGATGGTTAGATCAATAACACTAAGTTAAACATCTACGCATGTTATTCATTAGGCGGTTGGAAGGAGCGGGGAGAGATAGAAAAAAAACCCACAAACATGATCTCAAAACACCGTGTTTAAGATACATACCTTTCCCAACGCAAACTATAATATTCAAACTATACAATTAGGCAATTTTGTCTTTTTCTGAAGTACATTAACTCTAGAACTGTAATCACAGAACTGTTATTCTTAATCTGATTAGCATACACAAATTCATACCAACTTCTGACTTTAAAAATGATGTCTTTGGGGGGGGGGGGGGGTTGGGCGGCTACTGACGATAATCCCAATTCAATCCGTCCTCCAACCACCCAGATGCAGGTCGAAAGTCTTAACAAGTTTAGAGCCGTGAGCTCTGTGGACTGACGTCATTTAGAGCCGTGAGATCTGTGGACTGACGTCATTTAGAGCCGTGAGCTCTGTGGACTGACGTCATTTAGAGCCGTGAGCTCTGTGGACTGACGTCATTTAGAGCCGGGAGCTCTGTGGACTGACGTCATTTAGAGCCGGGAGCTCTGTGGACTGACGTCATTTAGAGCCGGGAGCTCTGTGGACTGACGTCATTTAGAGCCGGGAGCTCTGTGGACTGACGTCATTTAGAGCCGGGAGCTCTGTGGACTGACGTCATTTAGAGTCGTGAGCTCTGTTGACTGACGTCATTTAGAGCTCCACTTATCTCCCCCGATCTAGAAATAAAAACTGTAATTAGAATAATGAAATAGCTATAATTATGATTAATTTCATTTTTTTAAATAAAAAAGCGATTACATGTATTTCTATTGAGAATCTCAGATCTGTGTGTGTGTGTATGTGTGTGTGTGTGAGAGAGAGAGTTCGGGTATTGACTTAACTTATACATCATGTATTAGTTCTTTAGTTTTCTTTCCACTTAATATCAGAACTAAATCGTTTGCCTTAAAAGTTATTTATATAGGCTATATATATATAAATATATAATATCTCTCTCTCTCTCTCTCTCTCTCTATATATATATATATATATATATATATATATATATATATAGAGAGAGAGAGAGAGAGAGAGAGAGAGATAGATAGATAGATAAATAATAAAAAAATAATAAAATCATTAAAAAAAAAACAATAACAAAGATATTTTTCAATGCGAGTAAAAAAGAACTAACGTACTTCAGCTGAATTAATGTCTTCTGTTTGTCACAAAATATCACTTGTTTGGCATCACTAAAATCAACATTTTAACTTTAAGTGAACCAAAGGGGAATAATTAATAATTTTCTTTATGTTAATATTTATAATAAGTCTTTATTTAGTTTTAAAAAATAATAAATTTCCGTATAATGTCCAACTTTAAAATTGACAAAAAATATTAAAGATAGTTGAAAATTATATTAAATACAATAAAATCAAACATTTTATATGTAAAGTTTGAAACATTAGATTAACCATCTAGCTTACATGATTACTTGCGCAACACACTTATGTATATCAATTTCTTTGCCAAGTAATTAACCATATGCTCGCTCCGATCGTATACGAGCAGTCGCTAGAATTAAATCTGGACATACATATTTATAGTAGTATAATAAATGATTGTATAAAATACAATAGGAAAATAAGTTATAATCACGAAAACGTTATTTTGTTTTATTATGTATAAAAACATTTGTACAATTGTCTTCTATTTTGTTTATGTTTGAGGGCTTTTTGTCGTGCAAAGAAAGAGTTCTAGCTTTTTGGCTATGCCAAATAACTCGGGATTGACTGTTATCATTTGATATGAATTTTAAAGTCATTTAACTGAAACGATTTTAACTTATAAATGTGATTATTATTAAGTGTTTTTTTTTAAATGAGGAATTTTGTTGTTTTAAAACCCAGTTCAAGAATAGGTGGCTCTTACAGTTGGAACACGTTTTTTGGGCCTTATCAGAATCGGGTTCCGGATTCTTGACAAAATCTAGGTTAGGCCTACCCGCGTATCCGATTCTCAGGTTCCCGTTCTAGAAGCCTTAGGTGAAAGTACTTTATTTGTAGCGTAACATCTAGACTCTTGACTAACAGTTTTTTGTTCACTTCTGTATGGTTTCTGTGTACAACGGCTTTGCTTTTGACCTCGCTTCTACTATAGGCTGTAAATGGTCTTATTAAAAAATTAAAAATTGCATCTAAACACGTTAATTAAGAATGGTCTAGCTCAGGCGTCGGCAACCTATGGCACGCGGAGCGATTTCCATTGGCACGCGAAAGCCCCTTTAAAAGGCAATGTAAGTCTCTTCTACAATATTTTGAGTGGTAGATCAGGATGACTTTTAGGCTGTTGGCACGCTGAATGAATTAGAAATCCTACTTTGGCACTCTACTTATCAAAAGATTGCCGAATAAGTTTGTTTTCTCACGGAAACTTTCATTAAATTACCAGAGACTAGAATACACATGGACCGCTTGCTTTAGTTTTTTATGCTCTTTATCTACTTGTTTTGTAATTCCCGATTCTAAATAAACTATGGGCCATGCCAACTTCCGTTTTATTAAATCGCATTTTTTCGAATTTAAATGAATACTTTTAAGCCTATTATTCCTATTATCATTGACTATAATAAGATGGTCCGCTTGCACTATTTTTAGAGCTTATGTTCTTTTTCCGTGCGCATACAACACTGATCTATAAATGTTTTCGCTGTATACAACTTTCGATTTTAATTTTTTATTTAGAATATCATAGCGATTAAATAAAACGGAAGTGTACATTGCACAAGGGACTCGGGAATTCCAAAAAAAAATCAATGTTCCAAGTCATCATATAGCAAAAATACTAAAGCAAGCGGTCCATGTGTAATATAGTCTATGAAATTACCTTCGATTTTGTATTTTTTTTACTTACTATTTGGGTAGCAAAGGGCAAAATTGAAATAAATATGCATAAAAAGGATTTCTATGAAAACCTTTGTTTTTACGGGTTTGGTTACTTGTATGTTTGTTATCGGTAAAATCTTTCTTTGTTCATGTTTTCTTGCGATTTAAACAAAATCTTTCTTGTTCGCTTTGTTCTTTCTTTCTTTTTTTAGTCTTTACAATTCTTTACTTCCTTTTTAATGAAGAAAACAAACATGTAATTGTGGTCTCTTTAGATAACAGTGTCCGTGCTAATAGCCATGTTTTATCCTTTCCGTGGGCCGTCCACATCAATTAATGTTGAACATCAACGGTGGAGTTGTGTGTGAATTGGGTTTTAAAATGCCACTTGTCTTGGTGTTTTTAATTTTTTTAAAGCTTGTACACACGACATTTGTATGTAATTAAATAGAGAGAGAGAGAGAGAGAGAGAGAGAGAGAGAGAGAGAGAGAGAGAGAGAGATAGAGAGAGAGAGAGAGAGAGAGAGAGAGAGAGAGAGAAGGATGAATGAACAAAATAAAGATAGACTGGTGGTGAATAGTACGAAGGAAAGATAAGGAGTTAAGATGAATATTAAAAGATAAAGATATAAGATAAAGAGAAAAATAAAAAGAGATAAAAAGGTTGTAAAAATAAATAAAGAAAGAAATAAGATAAAGAGCAAAAATGAAGACATAAGATAAAGAGAGAGAGAGAGAGACATAATAATTACGATATAAAGAGATAAGATTAAGAAAGAAAGGTAAAGAAAATGACGAAGCAGGACGTTTGGGCGCTGCCGTTTTGGCGTGACCGTTTTGGCGTGACCGTTTTGGCGCAACGGTCGTTTTGGCACCGCCGTTTTGGCGCGGGACGTTTTGGCGCGATGGAATAAAAACATATCACATCATTTAATAGATGTAACTTAAAAACTTCATTTGAGGAAAACAATATCCATTTTAAGATGTTTATACAATTATATTCCAACTTATGAATCACTGCAGAGTAAGACTTGAATTAATATTGAAACGGTAACAGTAATCCAATGAATATCAAAATCACTTAATGTGTGCTTGGCAACTCACAATATATTTATTGAAATGATGACTGAACCTTTCTTAGTGACTTATATAAGCTTACAGTTGTCTCAAATGAAGCAGCGTATTTGCTGCTACCAATCTAGATAACATCAACCAAATAATTATCTCTGATTTGTACATACGTTTTTGACTGGACGCGATGACCACTCCTCATTGACCATTCCAAATCAAAAAAGTTTCTTTTTATCTTTTTACTACCCACTCAGAATTCTAAAACATCCATTGTTATCATTAAATCTCTGACCATCTTGTCTACGATTGACCTTAACTATTTTACAACAGTCAAGTTATTTGAAAGGTGTGGCCTATGAGTTACTTCATGAACATGTCTATTTTTTAGAATTTTATTGAAAAACTAGCACGAGTAATTTTTGCATATAGGCCTAACGTTCTAAAGTTTCATAGTCCTATACATGCATTAAAATACATCGTTTTAAATTATGATTATTAATTATTATATTCATTAATTATACAACAAAAAAAAATAATGTTTTTCTGAATTATTTCCTCGCGCCAAAACGTCCTGCGCCAAAACGGCTCGCGCCAAAACGTCCCGCGCCAAAACTTCACGTACCGAGATAATGAAGGCTTAAAGTTTAAAGAACGTAAGAACATAGAATAAAAGAATATGATGGGGGGGGGGGGATGAGGGGGCAACATCAGCACAACTGAAATAATTTTAAAGAGATAGGGAGACAGAGAGAGGAGAGAGAGAAAGTACATAAAATTGAAATATTGAAGTAATATAAATGAGAGATCAAGCGAGAGAAAGAGGTAGATAGTGACAGAGTGGAACAAGAACTAGAACAAAATGAACGAGAGAGTGTGAGAATTTAAGAGTGAAGAAAGTTAGAGAAAGAGAGTAGACGAGAACAAGAGTGAGAGAGAGAGAATGGAATTAGGGTTGTTGCAAAAAAGAGTGAGATGTTGTAGCCAATTATGAGAGAGACGAGAGAGAGATCTTATCTTATCTTATAAGTTTACAGACGTTCCTTCTAGGTAGAAGATTTTTACGTCCACTAGGCCAAAAACTCCTGCAGGGCGACAGGGATCCGTCGGTGGCAGGGATAGAACCCGCGACCTGTCAGTTGGTTTTTGATTGACAGTCCGGTGAACTAACAGCTGGACCAGCCGTCTTCACCTGGACCAGCCGGCTTCATAGAGAGAGAGAGAGGAGAGAGAGAGAGAGAGAGAGAGAGAGAGAGAGAGAGAGAGAGAGAGAGAGAGAGAGAGAGAGAGAGAGAGAGAGAGAGACGGAGAAAAAGGGTGATTATAAAGAAAACTTTTATAAGAGGATAGAACAAAACAAAAATGAATGATACATTTTCTTTTATCCTAATCATTCACTTTTATTGTCTACAAAATGTAGGCTAGTCTTTGCTTGTCTAGTCTAGGTCACAGTGACCTAATAAACTAGTACGTAAACACTTATTGCCCGCGCCAACAATTGTTTTTTTTCTCTTTCAAAAAATTATTTCTGGAATGAACAAAATCAATACAATTTATTCAGGGTGGTCAGTGATGGACAGTGTCCACGCTGAACATTTTATGTTTGATTTTGCGATGGACATCGCGGCTGCTTCTTGGGTGGGGGTAGAAACACCTGTCGCCTGATTTAGCTGATTTATTCACGATTTTTTTTTCCGGTTCTTCAAGGTGAGTCTTTGATGGGTACTTGACATTAGCTTGGGTATTGCCTGTTCTGATATTTTTTAATCATTTCATTCATTCTATTATGGAAAAGTCAGGCCGAATCCAACAGGTGTCCCGCTCTACCCGAAGCAATCAGCTCAAGCTGCATGTCCCACATGCACGCACCGACGTCTACAAATATTTATTTTTTTCGTCAGGCTGTGGAACACCCTGGACCAGGCCTCCATCACTACTTCTACCGTTCCGGCTTTCAAATCGTCACTGAAGGGTTGGTCTAAAAAACCTAAAGTGACACTCTGTCATCTGTTTATAATTGTTGTTGGTGATGCTTTTTATTTTATGTGTATTTAAATTGTGGACTCTTTCCTCGGTTCTAACGGGGTCTCCACAATATTATGAAGAAGAAGAAGAAGAAATTCCATTAAATTTATTGTAGAAGAGATTTGTATTGCCTTGTGAGGGGGTTTTCCGCGTGCCATTGGAAATCGCTCTGCATACCTTAGGTTTCCGACGCCTGAGTTAGACCATTCTTAATGAACGTGTTTAGATGGGGAATAGATGTCGGTGCTATCAATTTCTAGTTTATTATGTGCTACCGGATACTTGTACGGGTTTCTCTTTAAAAGAGAAATTAACATAATAATTATTGTATATGTTTGTGTTGCGTTTCAAAACTCCAGTAAACATAACGATTGCCCTTTACAGTTACGTATACGGTAGAAGCAGGGCCCCAAGTGTACTGATCTTCTGAGATCTGAAAACTCGCCTCAAGTTCGCCACCTCTTATCTTTGTACACTCCTCTCCTTTTTGGGCGAAATTTGTTGGTGGCTAAGAAAAGATATGTAAACCGGGGCAGATCAAACTCAAATTTCTGTGGGTAAAAAAAATTGGGGGCAATTTTAATGTAACGATATGCGTAGTATTTTGCATCAGTACAGATGCATTTAAAATATAGAAATTGATGGAAAAATATACAATTGATTTTGGAGTCAGCTAATAACTAGAGACAATAAATAAAAACCTCTCTGCTTTTGGTATTACGATCTTTTATTTAGTTCAAAATGTGTATGCACGCGCCAAAATGTATTGCATACAGTGTATAACAAGTAAATATTCTGCGTGCATACATACACACACATACAATAGCCACAACACACACACACACACAAAGCAAAGAAGAATTTATTTTTTTTTAACGTAAAAGTTTTCTGGCACTTGTGCTAAACATTTTCGTTTTTAGAAACTAAAGACACGAACTCTTAAAAGCGTTGTAGATTTCATTTCCATACTTCAAAAACAACTAAGTACTTATGTTAAAATCTTTTCAGAAAATAAAAACAAGTACTTAGTCAATAATAACAAAATTTTCAAAGAGTTTGGTTTGTAAACAGATTAACAGAAAGTACTAATTAGAAAAAAAAACTATCGAAAAACAACAACAACAACAAACAACAAAAACAAAAAGGAAACAAACAGACAAACGACAAGAACTAAGTGTTTTAAGACTTACAACTTGGACAAGAATACAAACATGTGGGAATGTTGGGTAATACTTTATGCTTTACGTTTGGAAAAGTTGTAAGAAGGGGAAGTATTCAAGGAAAATAACCTCTGCAAAACAACAACATTTTGTTACTATTTTTGTTGTCAAAACTATTACCTTTAGCACAGTAGCGTAGCCAGTGGGGGGGGGGGGGGGGGGGGGGGGCAGGGGGAGCGGCCGCTCCTCCTACGACCATTTTCGAAAAAAAGGGCCTTTTCGGGAAAAAATAATTTAATAATTTTAACAAGCCATGTAGCACAATTTATACTGTTTCTAATATTTTTTTTTAATTGCATTTTAACCATTTAATTTGTTACAATATTATTATGATTAATGAACCTTGTTAGATCTAGTTAATTTTAGTTTAATTTAATTAGATACGAAGTGAAGGTTACACTCTAGCAGGGGTCGGCAACCTTTTGCTATTGGTGTGCCAAGCTAGGATTTCTAAATCATCCAGCGTGCCAACAGTCTAAAAGTCAACCTGCTCTATTATACTTGTTTTCTTATAATACAAGTAATTTAAATTCGTAGCTAGACAAGGCCAAAAGCAAAGGAACTCTCTAGAGAAAATCGTTAAAGCGTTTTATATTTAATTAAAGAAATAATGTTTGTGATTATCATCCTTTTTATTAGCATGTATACCAAATACAAAATTATATTACCAAACTTTCACATTTATGGTAACTATATTTTGTAAATGTTATCATTTAGTTGTCAAGATACATATCTATCAACTGATAATATTGATTATAATATTTTGTTCTCAGTTTAACTGAGATATGTTCTTTCCTTTATTCAGCATGCGAGATATACAGAATGACGTTAAGCGGAATTGATACAAAGTAATTATACAGACTGGGTAGTTAATGTAATGTTCAGAAAATGTGCATAATATATTATATAAGTCCTATAATATTTATAACATTTTCAACTACTTTTTCAAAGTTTGGTCATTATAAATTTATAATTTGTAGGCCATTTAGTCTTTTATAAAATAAAAATAAAAAAAACATAATACTAGAAATATTAGCGGAAATAAAAGTAGCTAATTATCTCCCTTTAATTAAAATAAAGATTCTACATTTGATTCAATTGTGATGCCAAACAAGTAATGTTTTATAATATAACAAATATTACTGACTTATTATTATTTCTTTACATAAACTAGCGTTGTAGTACGCCTATTCATTACAAGATTTAATTATTAGAGGTATAAAATTAATTTACGTTAAATAGTTGTAAGTAAACATTTCTTGCATTAAATTATATGTCCATTCAACCTTGAGGAGTTTATCTCTTAAACAATTTGGCACATTTCGATGTCCATTTCATTAAAGGTTTAAAATTCAACTGGATACGTTTTCAAATCGCCAATATCCTTACACTTAATAATTATCTACATCTAAGAAGGTCGTAGTAAGATTAAGCCAGTTATGCTTGATTAGGTATGAAAAAATCAATTTGAAAGTCTTAAACTCACATTTGAGTGCTTCGATGTGCTTCTCAAAAAGCCCAACAATCTATCTTAATATATGCTTTTGTAAAGGGAAGTGCATATAGTTAAATATTGTGAATTTGATTTCACTAAATATAAATATTACTGGAAAATATAGTTTTTTTTTGTTTTCATAAAAAATAAACCACCTCTTGGAGGTCTCTCGCGTGCCATTGAAAATTGTTCTGCGTGCCAAGTTTGGCACGCGTGGTTTAGGTTGCCGACCCCTTTTCTAGTGGATACCAGGTCATAAGCAGGAACTTAGAGTGGACAGGAATGGCCAACCGTTTGTGCCTAACTTTTACGGTGATATATCAGTGGTGCGTGGACACAGTAGAGTTAGTTCTCCAAGCCCCCAAAAAGTACGCTCGCTCGCATTCTCAAAAAAAAAGCTGGGGTTTATGTCTGGTGTACTCACCGAAATGTAATAATGTGACTTAAAGCGCGCTGGCTTTCTCCTTCTCGGCCGTATACATGTAGTGATCGAAAACATGGTTACAATAACTTCGAAAAAAAAGATACCCACATAATTAAAAAGAAAGAAAAAAAGAAGAGAAATAACTTGTTTTAAAGAAATTCCGTTTGCTAAGGATATAACCAACGGGCGTGGTGTTTTAATAGCTGAGAGGAAAAAATTAAAAAAGAAAAGAGCGTTCCTATAACGCAGGGGTCGGGAACTTTTTGTCTTAGAGAGCCATGCATATCATATATTTTGAAAAGTAATTCTGTGAGAGCCATATATTATGTTTAAAACTAAAAAATTCCAGAAAATGTGTGCATTTTGTGTAATTTCAACACTAAAAGTACAATAATTATGTCTCAGAATTATTCTGATGCTGAACTGCAGTAGACTTTAGCTCATTTGTAGAATGAAATATTGATATGCAATTAATATGTCTTAAAAAAAACTTTTTTTTAATAATCGAACATTTGTCTGCGAGCCAGATGCAGCCATCAAAAGAGCCACATCTGGCTCGCGAGCCATGGGTTCCCGACCCCTGCTATAACGTATCATATTTTGTAATTGACACATAGATACAGTAAATAAAAATGTTGAAACTCTATTTTTTTAATCTCTTTAAAAATGTCTATATTGGCGATTTATCTCGTCTTTCAAAATTAAAACGAAGAAGACTTAAGTCCTATAGAAGCATTCGCATTGATTCTATAAATATTTTTCGACACAGATACTCATCCCAAAAATGAGCAGTAGATGCAATCAATTTAGCAGAAATTCGCATCACTAAAAGTTGCTAGTAAAAATTGTGAATGGTTAAAAGAAAAAACTGCACTATTATACAGTGTGTGTATCCTGAGGCACATAATTTTCTCATAACACTTGATACGTACGAATTCTTAGTTCTTCTATTAATCTTGAAAAATTTCTAAAAGTGGGGCCTTTTTTCTAAAAGTTCGCTCTCCCTATCGTCAAAACCTGGCTACGCCACTGCTTTAGCATTCAGACCTAAAGTTGCATTTAATCCACCCAAATGGGCATGTTGGCCGAGTGGCAGTGCGTTCGACTGGCGATCCGAAGGTTCTGGGTTCGAATCCTGGTGCAGGCTAGGATTCTTTTTACGGGACTTGAGGATGATACTAAGTTTACCCAGCTCTGATTAGTACCTGACATTGGGGTAAAGTAAAGACGGCTAGTCATTGTGATGGCCACACACCCCTTAGTATGCCGTGGCCACAGAAACTGGTGAACCAGCCCTATGATCAGTTTGTTCCGAAGGTACTTTACTTAATCCACCCGAATGCTAAACAACTAATATAATGGCTATCCAATTCTTGTGTTGTTTACTTGGAAATGGTATTGACACATTTTAATGTGAAGCACATTTCAAGGCCTTTAGAATCATCCATCGCGCCATGGTCTGCAGGTATAATAAAGCACCATCCATCCATCTCTACGGCGTTACAGCGCATGTAGGGCTTTGGCCTGCTCTACCACCTCCATCCATTCCAGCCTATCCTTGGCTTTCCTCCGCAATGCCCGCACACCAAGTTTTTGCAGATCCGCCATCTTTGTCTTGGTCTGTCCCTAAGCCTCTTTCCTCTTGGTCTCTGGTGGTGTACTCTTCTGACTGCTCTGCCTTCTGCCATTCTTTCCAAGTAGTCTGCTATTTTATCAAAAGGCATTGGTCAAACTAATGACCCAGAAAAAATCCTTGCTTTCATCAGGTTTTGAACCTGGGGACCTTCGATATTACACTCGTGATCTTCCACGACAATAAGCCTGAAAAAGAGGTATGCATAGAGACCTTAACCCTGACGAGAACACAAAAAACGCGTATATATACAACTACACACTTGTAACAGAAGAAAAGAAAAACAATTAAAGAACGCGAGTACTACATTATTTGTATTCGTAACGTAAGGAATCGCGCAGTCCCTTCAATTAGACTAATGACAGCGTCTCATGCAATGCAACAACTCCGTGACGTCGGGTAATCGATTACCTTACGTGAAATAAAACTCTGGTATAGCAACAAACAAAAAAAGTTTCATGTTAAATAAAAGAAAAAACAAACAACAACCGAGAACCAGACAAATCTTTTTATCAATTCTACAAAATAAGATATTTCTCTCTCTCTCTCTTTCTCTCTCTATCTTACTCTTCTTTATCAGAGTTTTTCCTGAATTTATAATCTAAAAAATATAAAACTATAAAGCCGAAACGCCCGAACGTGCCCCCAATTGAGTGAATCTATCATGCCCAAAGAACAGAAGACGTCTACAGGGTATTATTAATATGCACTATGTCTATAAAGACATGGGATTTAACATTTTTGGGGGGTCACGTCCGAACATCTGATAAAGATGGAATATAGATAAATCAGCTTTTTATATTTCCTTATTATTGAAATAGATTTATTCTTGGTTAATTTCGACGTATTTTATTTGAATTGAAAAGGATAGATCATTCTCGTCCACTGTTACAGTATTTTAGATATTAAAAACATATATTTGTTATTTTATAGCAACTCTGCAGTAGTGCCGATTTTCCACAAATCTTCAGTATTTAATGCTGTAATATTTACAAATGTCAAAAATATTACACCTTTAACACTACTTCGATTATTTCATATCTGGAAATAATATAACTTTTAGATATTCGTTTTAGCTCATTTCGCCACATTGGCATACTTTTTGTAGTTCTTTTTTTTTCATCTAGTTTCTTTTTTCTATTTTGTAATACTGAATGTCAAAATGATTCTACGTCCAGGGTTTCCAATCTGACGTGTTCGGTATCTATAGATATTTTGAAGAAACAATAAAAAAATATTATTGAGGTATTTTGCACTGTATTTAACTGCATTAATCTAATTATATGGATAGCATAACTACCCAAACATCTTCACCGTTTCATAGAACTAGTTTTTCTGAAATGGTCAATAAATCTGCTCAGCCCTACATATTTATATATTATATACATTTTCAGGTTCTAACATAAAATTAGAAAAAATTAAACACAAACATAATAAACAAGTAAAACAAGGAAACATAGATTTGGCTAAGAAAAACTAGCGTGAAATAAATACGGAGGATTGGAGGGGGGAGGATTCTAAAACAAACATAGGTTTATGTGGGAAAACATAGAAGTTGTCGCCCTGAATACACCTTTTTAATAACATCTGGATAGCGGAAAGCACAAATCTATTTGAAGAAAAAAACACACAAAAGTCATAGCTATTTGAACCAACCAAACTGTCGGGTTAGACTAGTCTAGTACTATTCATTCTAAGATGCTAGAGCTAGTGACTGTTATCTTTAACTTATCTGTTTTTTTTTTAGCTTTAAGAAATGCTACATGTCAGTGACAAAAATTAATATTCATATTATAGGCCAAAGTTATTCTTAACACCGTGTCGACATCCGGTACCGGACCATATAAAAAAGTTCAAGATCTTCATGAATGTCAATTTTTAAGTTCACAAGAATGAGAATCATGCTTCTAATTAATAACGTTAAATTTATATTGACAATATTTGTTTTATCAAACGTTGTATTGTTATAATTTATGACAATGGTGTGGGGAAAATCTGGTCTGGTGCTATATTTATTTATAAACTAATAAAAATGTAAGTGGGTCACAACGTATAAATATAGATATACAAATAACCAGATCAAGATAATGAACAGGTTAGATAACTCTCTGTCCAAGTCCAATAGTTTATTGAGATCATTCGCAGCCAAGAACCATAACTCCATGTTGTTGCTGTGTTTTATTTAACTGAGGACACAAGGGGAGACGTTTTTTTTTTAATTTGCAGGATATTCTCGTTGATTGACATCCTTTGAGTGGTGATTGACGAGACATGAAGAGGGAACGAGTCTGGTGCACTTCCTGTCTCTTCTCTCCTCCTCCCCCTCCTCTTACTCCACTCACCCTCCTGTCCTAATCACGCTTGACCGGCTGCAAATGACATCAGATCAAACAGCGCAACCACACAACTCGTATTTGTGAAATTACTTTTTCTTTTTTTCTGCACGCAGACGTCAATTCAATTTTGATTAGCATAGCTTCGAAAATGCTATTTATAGTAAGACGTAAATCTACTCTTCTACTTTATGATTTTCAAGGAATTGATTTACTAGATCTTCCATCCATTGGTTGAGACCACATGGGGAAAAACAGCATAGTCAAACTTTTATTGTTTATAGTTATTCCATTTTTAAGATTTTTTTTTCCATTTTAAATGGGTTTTTTCTTTTCTAATTTCTCCTAATGAAATAGCCATTTTTGTGTTTTTTTTCACTTGAATTTACTTGAAAAGTAGTTCAGTACATACTTTGTATGACTAGATTTATCATTGGGACCTTAACTAAAAATTTACAAAATGTGACTCAGCCGTTTTCCCCGTGTGGTCTTCGTATCTCTTATAGTATTTGGGTACCCAGCTCATCATAAGTTGAGTATCACAATTTGATGTTTTAGATGATGTTTTAAATTGTTGGTTTTTCTGGCTATTTTAGTCATATACAGGTTGTGGCAGGTGTCCGGTTTTGTGCCGGACAATCCGGTATTTCAGCAGAATATTCGGCATACAATAGGCTAAAATAATTAAAAAATTTAGAGCATTCATTACAATATACCTAATTTTCCAATGTGAAAGTGTCATGTATTTTCTGAAGTTGTCATGTATTTTCTGAAAGTGTCATGTATTTTCTGAAGTTGTCATGTATTTTCTGAAGGTGTCATGTATTTTCTGAAGGTGTCAGGTATTTTCTAAAGGTGTCATGTATTTTCTGAAGGTGTCATGTATTTTCTGAAGTTGTCATGTATTTTCTGAAGTTGTCATGTATTTTCTGAAGTTGTCATGTATTTTCTGAAGTTGTCATGTATTTTCTGAAGGTGTCATGTATTTTCTGAAGGTGTCATGTATTTTCTGAAGTTGTCATGTATTTTCTGAAGGTGTCATGTATTTTCTGAAGGTGTCATGTATTTTCTGAAGGTGTCATGTATTTTCTGAAGGTGTCAGGTATTTTCTGAAGGTGTCATGTATTTTCTGAAGGTGTCAGGTATTTTCTGAAGGTGTCATGTATTTTCTGAAGGTGTCATGTATTTTCTGAAGGTGTCATGTATTTTCTGAGGGTGTCATGTATTTTCTGAAGGTGTCATGTATTTTCTGAAGGTGTCATGTATTTTCTGAAGGTGTCATGTATTTTCTGAAGTCGACAGGTATTTTCTGAAGTTGTCAGGTATTTTCTGAAGTTGTCAGGTATTTTCTTAAGTTGTCAGGTATTTTCTGAAGTTGTCAGGTATTTTCTGAAGTTGTCATGTATTATCTGAAGTTGTCAGGTATTATCTGAAGTTGTCATGTATTATCTGAAGTTGTCAGGTATTATCTGAAGGTGTCATGTATTATCTGAAGTTGTCAGGTATTTTCTGAAGTTGTCAGGTATTTTCTGAAGTTGTCAGGTATTTTCTGAATATGGTATTAGGCAACCCTAGTCTTGTCCGAAAGCCGCTCAGGAAGATAGAGAACTTACTTGATAACATCCCTACAGCAGTGATCTCAATAAGCTTGTCCGTAATCCAGTAACGGTTTTAAGAAACAGTTTTTCTGGAGCTACCAGACGACCTGCGTGACGTAATAACACTGGGCATGGGGTGTTAAGAGCTCAACATTAAGTCAATGAAGAGTAAACGTCTCGGTTCAATAAATTGGTCAAGCATTCCCTCCCCTCTTTCGCCCATGTTAGCTCGCACGTGATTGGCTGTGAAGAAACCCGGATGTTTGTGGCGACTGGCCCTTCCGTCTACAGTAATTGTCTGACAAGACATTGACTCCAAGAAAAAAAGGAGGTTTTTATACATGATGCCAGCAATAGATATATTGGTCAGTGACGAATAAGTTACCAGAATAAAAAAAAATCCAGAAGAAATCAACAATCGAAGACATTGGCGAGCGACTTTTTGCAAAACGAGATGAACAACTCGGGTAGCATTGTATAATATAATAAATACATTGAACGCGATATTGCACGATACTCCTGGAAATAGATAGATTACAGGACACCCCAAATTCTGGTTTATGATGACTCGTCCCAGCTTTTTAACAGATTCCTGTTATCAAATTGGTTAAATGAATGTTGTAAAAAGATGCACAGTTGTGTCAAAAAGTTGTGCTTTCCGAACAATCACCTAATAAGCCCTGAACAAAACAATCAAATGGATAAATATCTCTTGCGATTAGAGTTAAAACCATTGAGTAGCTTTTCCTCCAAAAAAAAGTACAATCTATATTCTCTTGGGGTTTCTACTTTGCAGTTTCCTATTTTAGAAAAAAATACTTGCACACAAATTTCGGTGCGTTTTTTTGTTAAGGCATCGAAATCAATTCTCGATAGCTGCATTTAAATCTCCATTAAAATGGACTGGGCAGTTTGTGATCATGGCAGTTAGGCGGGAGGAAGAGAGTGATGGACGGTACACTCGTTTATTGGATCGAAGAGCAGCTGGTCTGCAGTCTGGTGGAGACGAGAAACGATGTAAAGGGCTGGGGGTAAAAGATCGGTGTGTGGCGGTGATAGGGGGGGGGGAGGGGGGGGGGAGAGAACGAATGAAAAAGAACAGATTAGGGAACCGTACTTAAGAGAAAATAAATAGTCCTGTAGGAAGCACGCTGGGGACTCCAGATTCTTATGTAATGTGGACGTTTTTAGGGGCTGCACACTAAATTGAGATGTTAAGATGCACTTGAATAAAAAAAAGAAGACTTTTGTGTGTTGGGACATAGGTTATGTTTAGAGGAACCGCTTGTCGCTTTCAAACTCACCATCTATGGCAAATGTGTCTCAAATACGTTATGTATTGCAAAACCAGGAAGATTAAAGGTTTTATAAGCATGAATGAACCATCTAAGAAGGATATTTAGATATCTGTCTCATGCTAAAATAATGTTCACCAGAGACTTAAGAAAAACAAATAAAAACTGATTGGTGTAACACCAGTAGATAAATCATTACATCTAGAAATATCATAGGAAAGAAGGACAAGGAACAAATTAGTTATTATACCTAAAACTATCAACTTAGAAATACAACACTATAACCTATTACTCCTATTACAATAATCAGATAGACACAAGGTTAAAAATAATTTTTCTTATTGTATAAGCAAGAAATAATGCATACATTCCGGTCATGAAGTAAATATTAGGCGTTTTCTTTTTCAATTATGCTTTATATATGGAAAAGGGTTGCTGGGTATAAAATATTTTCTATGAACGTAAGCCAGCTTAGGCAACAATCAAGCAGGCAGATGGGCGCATCTAGAGGTTAGACTGTAACTAATTCGGTCTTGAATCGACATAAGTTTAAAAACGAACTAAAGCGCCATGAATTTAGGACAGGAGATAGTGGTTTTGACGAATTTTCATGGAGCTAATTAAAAAAATTGTTCAAGTGTATTGCACTATTTCTGTATTTGTTTTTCATCAATCACAAACCAATCAATTAAACATTTAAGAACGAAATAATTAGAGGATTAGAAACAATATGACACTCTCTGTGAATCGGTTTTTAAATTGTTTGACATTAATGCCAACTAACAATTTGTTATTTGTTTTTCTGAAAATGATTGTTAAAAAGTTTGTGTTCTCTAGTGACATAATTGATAGCATGTTTTTGTTTGTCTTGATAAAATTATTATATTATAAGATCAAACAACAAACATCAAAATTAAAGAGATTTTGTTTTATTGCCTTTAAACAATAAATCATTTCTATTTGATAAAAAAAATTTTTTTCTTTAAAATTAGTAATCGATTTACAGAACTCAAAATAATATGGCTTTTCAAAACTGAAATCATTTCCCATACATCGTTTCCTAATGAGATATGGTTCCGACTAATAGATTATTGATTGGCCACCTGGTTTTATTTATATTTGTAGACATTCGGCTAGTGACCTTTTCGCATAAAACTTCTCGATTGGTGATTCGAACTTTATTAGAAGAGACAATAATAAATTAGATGAATTGATGTCCGGTGATTAGAATTATGTTTTCTCTTTTCCTCCTTATTTTTTGAATGATTAAATAGGTAGTCGCCATAGCAACAGACCGTTTGTATTTATATTTAGTAAACTGGTTTGATAAAAGAAAATGTGTTTGTTTGCTTGTTGTTAATATTTTAATTAATGAGTGCTGTGTGTTATATAGAACAGCTACAATATGTCTTTATCTGGATTCCATTTTTTATGTTGTTGTTTTTTTTTACTCCCTTTATTTTAAGTTGCAATGTTTGCAATCGTCAGTCAATCGTGCGTGGTGCAAAACTTTGCTTCGATTTTTCGACCACTTCCCGTGGTCCGATCGAGCTGAAATTTGGACAGCAGATTTGGGGCGCCTAACAATACATCCTATCAAATTTTCAGTTAAAACGATTTAATAATACTACACTTATGACAATATTCATTTCTTAAAAGGAAAGTATAAGAAATATTTTGATTTCGCGTTAAAAATGCCTGTGAAACTTTTTATACTTTTTCGGCGCAAAGCTAGGAAAAAAAAATATGCGCTAAGATTATTTTTAGAACAATTCATACTGAGTATGGAGATATTTTTGAGATTTGCGACACAGATATTTTTTCTGTACGTTTCAATTGCAGTAGTCTATCAATTATTTAATTACATGATGGTAAACTTAGTTTGCAAATAAAGGGAGTATAATAAAAACTTCGTTTTTATGGTTTTCTTGTTACTCCCTTTATTTTAAGTTGCAATGTCTGCAATCGTCAATCGTCGTGCAAGAATTGGCTTCGATTTTTCGACCACTTCCCGTTATTCGATCGAGCTGAAATTTGGACAGTAGATTTGGGGCGCCTAACAATACATCCTATCAAATTTTCAGTTAAAACAACTTAATAATACTACACTTATGACAATATTCATTTCTTAAAAGGAATGTATAAGAAATATTTTGATTTCGCGTTAAAAATGCCTGTGAAACTTTTAATACTTTTTCGGCGCAAAGCTAGAAAAAAAAAATTATGCGCTACGATTATTTTTAGAACAATTCACACGGAGTAAGGAGATATTTTAGAGATTTGCGACACAGATATTTTTTCTGTACGTTTCATTTGCAGTAGTCAATCAATTATTTAATTACATGATGGTAAACTTAGTTTGCAAATAAAGGGAGTATAATAAAAACTTCGTTTTTACGGTTTTCTTGTATTGAAACTATTCTGGTTTTTATGTCATCAAATACTCAGCATTCTTGGACGTATCATTTTATTCTAGTATTTTTTTAATAGAGATTTTAAGTAATCTGCACAGAAAGTATTTTTTTATATATTTGTATTTTAAGACTTCAAGTTTGCAATAATACTAAATCTATCACATATAGATAAAAATTCGACATTCCAGTGTCCGAAATAGGTCCATGCTACAGGTATCTCTATATAAGAATAAAAGTAAATAAACAACATCCGGAACATTTATGTCTTTGGTCGAGCTGAAGTAATATTCACTAGTCAGATCTGGAGCGTAGCCAATGATGATGATAATGTCAAAGCCATAGTCGCTTGTGGGTCCGGAGATGGCTAAGGTCAATTCTTGCCCGGAAGTATCGGTTGCATTGGGAGCACGAAAGCGTTGCTTAGTTGCCAGTGGGAGCGCAGCTGATGATGTTGGATTTTCTGTCGTGTCGCTTTTCTATGGCGACTTTCAGCCTTTTCTTCTCCATGGGCTGCTTTTCTAGTAAAGTTTAGGTTGCGCCAGCAGGATCGGTCCTCGGCCAGGCTTTCCCAGTTGAGTGGATTAATTGCAAAGTTTAAAGGAGGCCTCCAGAGTGTCCTTAAATCTCTTCTCTTGTCCTCCGCGCGAGCGCTTTCCTGCGTCTAGTTCGTGATAGAAAATATAGAGTGTAGCCGATAGATGATACATGTTATGAGCTTAGTTTTAAATTGGACAGCGAAATGTCAAGGATGAAGGGAAACTTCGGTTCCTATATAAATATTGACAGGAAAAATAACCGATATAAGTAACAAAATGAAATTGAGTTTAACCTTACACTGTTTAGAATTCTTGTTAATAGCATGAAGTTGATAATTTTTTTTTACAAATACACTCGAGTAAGTTGGCGTATATAAGGAGGGGCGGCCATTTGATACTAAGTTGTTTCCTCTCCACGGAAACAAAATGTCAAGTGCGGAAATTCTCTAATAATATGATACTGACGGAAACAAGGGGAAATAAATCTCGTGTATGACGTTGCAACGGGAGATAAGATTGTCTATGGTTCTATCCTTTTTTTTACATATAAAAATATCACATATGAATGTAGAACCGCTAAATAAGTCTGATATATCATTAGAAGATCATTATTGACACTTGCAATAGAGACGCTTTAAAACAACCAGTAATCGTTCACTATAATCCCTATGGTCATTTAATGTACCTTTCTACTGCTAATCGCATCCTAGCCATATCACTTACATAAAGCTTTACTGTCTGTCACTAAATAAACCAAGGATCAGGTCCTGATAAACCAATGCGCCAGAATATAAAATACAAACAAACAATATAACATGAGGATATAATATTTTTAAAAAGAATGATAAACATGAATATAATCCACTGATTCTATAATTAATTCGTGGCTTACCTGAGACATACTTTTTTATTAGACGTTTCAAAGTTCACATTGGCTTTAAATGCCGTAACAAAGTTTAAAATGTTATATGGACTAAGTGTGTTTTCTGAGCTTACAATCAAAGCACATTTTCGTAATAGAAGTTATTTTGCAGCCTACGATTATCTTATCTTAAACGTTATCTTCTTTACGGAAGACTTTTGCGCCATCCTACGCGTATCGGTGGTTTGAGTGTCTCCGTCAGTTTAATATGTAGTCTTTGAAAAGGGTTTTACAAGAAGGATCAACCGTTGTTGCTGTTTGTCCCCGTCTATTCTGTCAATCTGATTGTGGATTCAATGTATAGAAAGATAATTTGTTTAGATTAGTCTTAAGTGCTTTAATCTCCAAGCCTTACAGAGTTGTTTTTTTATTAGATCAATGTGTCTTACCAAAGACTATAATAAGGTAGACCGCTTGCTCTATTTTTAGAGCTTATATGTTCTTTTTTACCCGTGCGCAACCAATAAGGCTGTCTTGAATGACTTCTACGCTCATACGATTGCATTAAAGCTTTCCGCTGTATACAACTTTCGATTTTAATTTTCCATTGAGAAAATGATAGCGGATTAATGAACCGGAAGTCTAGAGGACTTAGTACGATCGGAAATTCCGAAACTAAGTGTTTTAAGTTTTCAAATAGCAGAAATATCAAAGCAAGCGGTCCATCTTATTAAAGTCTTTGGTTCAACGCCACTCAGATTAGAAAGTGAATTTGTTTGGATTAGCCTAAAGTGCTTTTATCTCCAAGCCGTTTTACATAGTTTTTTTTTTAATAGATCAGTGTGTCGTACCACGTCTAGGACAAAATGATAAATAAACGGGTAGATATTTGTAAGTCAGTTGAAATAGATCAGTGTGTCGTACCACGTCTAGGACAAAATGATAAATAAACGGGTAGATATTTGTAAATCTGTTTAAAGTGAAGTATCACGTCGGACAGAATTGATCCGTGGGCCAGTGAAGAAGCGTTTATCCGTTTCTGTGGCCAATACATACTTGGGGATTGTGTGGCCAGCGCAATGCCCAGTCGTCTTTAGCTTACCCCCAACAAAAGTCAGTTACCCATCAGAGCTGGTTGACCCAGGGACACCCTTCAGACCCGAGAACAAATAGTAGCCTTCACCAGGATTCGAGCCCTAGTACAGTTTGGGTACGTCTGCCGAACGCGCTGCCGCTCTTCCCCACTGTTTCAATTCAAACAAAGTCAGCAGCTTAAATAAACGCTGGACCAAAATATTCCAACGTAGAAGCATTACGTGAAATAGTAGTGATTATATAAAAAAAAAAACTTGTTTAATGCCGTAAATTAAATAGAAACTTGCTTTCATGATTATGTTAACGAAAATGGCATTGCTAACATTGATTGGTTAATTGAAATAAAAAATAAAAATTAAAGTGGGTCAATTACGCAATCATTCATTGTTGACCAGGTTTACTACTGCAGTTGTCGTCCTTGAATAAATTGTTTTCCATTAATTCGCATTTTTCTTTTTTTTTACAGATTTTGTTTAGGTCAGTGATTTTCAAAGTGTTTTACTCAGCGCTTTTATACTTTTTTTTCCTTTTTGTGTTTGAGTCCACGTGATAAAATGCGATATCTAGAGCTTTGACTTAAGGGAATGGTGCCATTGATAAAGGACACCATTGATAAAGGGCACTGCGAGTGAAAGTAGTTTGGACACCACTGGCTAAGGGCGTCAGCGAACATTTTTTTTAAAGGCGACCCTTATAAAAAGAAAACGGATCATGATAATTAACGAATTCCATCCATCCAATCCCACTGGCTACAACCCATGTAGGGAGGGCCTTGGACTGCTCCACCACCTCCTTCCATTAGGGCCTATCCATGGCTTCCCTCCGCCATGCCCGCGCACCAAGCTTTGAAGATCTGCGTCTACAGCTTAGAGCCATCTTTGTCTTGGTGTGCCCCTAAATCTCCCCCCTCCCATCCCGCATTTGGCCTCTGTTGATGTACTGTTCTGGCTGCTCTGCCTTCTGGCATTCTTTCCAGATGGCCTGCCCACCCCAGTCTGCCCTTCTTTATTTCAGCTGATGAACGGATTACATAGCCAATTAAGTTTGTCTAGATAAGGGTTTAAGTGTGATTCGTTTGAGTATAACGATCCGCTTTAAATACCGGTTAAGTAATAGGCAGTTTGGTGCCTATCATATAATTCAGTAGGCTAACAGAACAGTATATATATATATACATAAAATGAGACTGTTTGTCCCCATACGGATCCCCATTGGTCAATTTGAAATCAAGTGAGTTTGTGTCACTGACCTATTTAGACCTTGACCTATAAACTTTTTATTAATTTTTCACATCGGACATGTGTCTTCGATAGCTCAGTGGTAAACGTACCGGACTGCTATACAGGCGATCCGGGTTCGATTCTCCAGTTAGACTATACTTTTTTTTTCGACAATTTTTTTTCAAACTTTTAAAAACAAAAGACATTGTAAATCTACAGGCAATTTAAATTTTGTTAAATAAAAATTCTTGCCTATTTTTTTTACCCGATTACAATATTTATTTACTTTCCTAAAAGTATTCAGTAAAAAAATAATAATTTAAATATAAGATTTATAGCTTTCTTTTAAGTGTAGTTTATACATTTGTTATCTGCACCTTATACAGTCCTGTTTTTTTTTTCACCCGGGAGACGCCAGACAATGTAGCTTGTATATATATAAAAGGAATGTTGTATCACTATGCCAAATTCACCTAACTTGATTAAATCAATTAAGAGAAATCGTGCATGTCATTTTTTGCGAATTCTATTTTTGGTTTCTCTTCAAGTCATATACGCAGATAACTGATTATTTCCTGGAAACCACTGATCTGATATTGTGACACAGCGAACACATAAACCCTGTTATTTAATCAACCACTGCTGGTCGATAGCGCGGCTTCTCTCAAGGGGCAATAACTCACAACGTGATAACGAGGTGTGAGCAGAAAAGTGAAATAAAGGGGAGATAAAAACAACAAACAACCAAGTCCAGATTTCTGACATCTTCTGTCTCCTAATAAAGGGCGAGGGTGAAAGCTATGTCCCCACGATTAGATAACACACTTTTTCAATTATCGTGTCGAGCCAACGGGCGTGCCTAAAACTTATAAATCTGACATTGGGAAACATTTTTAGATTCCACAATCATGCATTGACGTTTTACAGCCATTGTAGTTATAGAACGATTGAAACTAATTGATCCAACATTCCTTTCAAATGCAGAACCTTTAGCCCAAATAGGTAATGCGTTGACCGACATTATCAGTTTCAAAATTATTTTTAAGGTCTAAAGTGGCTGTTGAAATCCCAAATCTTGATCTACATGTGCTCAAATTTGTCGGACAGCGAAATCGCTCGTGCATCGTTTTGGGGTTATTCGCTTTCCTGATAATTTCTTCGCGTTTAGGAATATTTAATTAGATTTTCCACGAGATACACTTTGTCTATGGGCAATATCTCCTTCCGTCTCCACAGACGATGGTGCATCAAAGAGGGCAAAAAAACTTGGAAAAACCTATTTAGATTTAGATAAAAAACATCTATTCAATTGCCCTTCCCAAGAACCATAAAACAACAACCCATCAGTCTAGAGTCTAGAGCAATGGAATGTACTAATTCTAGATTTACGGTTCGAGAAAATGTTAAAATACTATGATAACAAATCTTCTTATTACATTGAAGTTACTTATCATCAGCAGAACGGTGGTCACAGTGAGAAACTTGGAATTCATTTACTTCCTTATCTACAAGTGTAATGATTCAAAATGTTACCAAATTAAAGTCCCGACTAAACGATAAACTGGCCTAAGCCAACCGAATTTTTCTTTTAATATGTGGTCAAGCCGCAATTCATTGATTTATTATTTTTCTTAATAACCAAAAAAAAATCATATATATAAATAATAACCCGATAAAATAGTTTATACTATTAAATTAGTGTTGTCTATATTGAATCTGGCTTACTTAAAACTGAATAATAATAATAATAATATTTGTATAGTGCTGCCAACAAAAATAATGTAATCTCAGAGAGCATTTAATATAGGCCGACAATTAAGAACACGGATATAATCTCTAGGCTAAGAAATATACAACTAAATGATGATTTGAAGCTTTACAATGATAATCATAGGAGAAAATCTAAGAAATGAATCATTAATCGACCTAACATATAATTAAGACAGTATGGGTCTAAAGCATGTTATCTACGGTAAATATTAACTAAAATAAATATATTAGACTACTCGATGAATTATTGAACTATTTCTTAAACAAACCATTATGTAGACGTTTCAAGTTGAAATCTCTGTTCTTGTCAATTCAATAAATTATATTACGATAATAAAAGAGGGCACGTTAGCCGAGCGGTAACGCGTTCGGCTGGCGTACAGAAGGTCCTGATTTTAAATCCCTGGTGAAGTCTAGGAATGGCTTTCGGGTGTTGGAGTGTGTCCATGAAACTAACCAGCTCTGACGGGCACCTGACTTTACTTGGGGGCAAAGTAAAGGGGGACTGGGCATTGTGCTGGCCACACAATACCGAAAATATCGATTACTGATTAGCTCTGCTTTACTGCCCCTATTTGGATTAATTTGGCCCAACGATATTATTACTTTTCTACTTTTGTTCAAATGGATGATTTAAGAATGTTTACAATGTACTGGTATAAAATACTTAGTAGTTAGCTTTTAAAATAATAACTTCTTTAAAGAACAAGAAATACAAATTTGCGCATTTTCCCTGCGGAGATTAAGATAATGATAATTACCAAACATTTTAGAAAACGGGGAGGAAAATGACGTCACGGAATCTCGATGAGTCTAGCTACCACGACAAAACGTTACGTGGTCTAAGAAAATGACGTCACATAATCTCTAACCCAAACTGAACACAAATAAAATATTCGTAACACCGCTTAGACAATAATATATTAAATATAGACGCAAATATCTAACACTTACAGTTTTTACTAAATAAACATGTGATTGGGCATTGTGCTGGCCATACAATTTTCTTACATGTCTTGGTTAGAGGCCGACCGAAACCAATTTTGTTATATTTCGGCCGAAAACGAAACCATACCGAAAGTTAGAATTTGACTAAAATGAAATTGCCAAAAAGAAAAAAAGGTTTTAAAAGACTGCACATTTTTGTGTAATATTAACTAGTTTACGTTTTCTCTATTCAAGTAAACAATAGAACATGTAATATACTGTTGTATATACATGTATTATAAATAATTTTATTTAGAAAAAGCTAAGTTGCCCGGTGTTGCCCGGGGGGTGGGAAATATATAGCTTCATTTGACTACTTTCTGTGCCGAAACCCGAAACCTAATTTCGGTCGGCCCCTGGTCTTAGTCAAGAAAAATTGTGAAGGCATTTTTACTTGTCCGATTTACCGAAAAGAAAGGGAAACTTCATTAGCCAAAGCAATCCCATTCAAAATAGATCTATGTTTAATGTATAAATAAAACAAAAAACGTTAGCACAATTTAAATCATATATTATATGTTTTGTGACCTTTCACCACATATTCTCAACTCAATATTGTGAAAATCTCATTCCAGATTTGGGAAAACCAATCTACGTCCTTCCATCTCATGTTCACGCTGAGTGATTTATTTCTGCTTTATGTGTTCGGACTGCCTTTAGTAACCTGGTTCTTTGGCCCTTCAGAATTACTTGTAGTGTCACTTACAACATACCCACACACACGCACACACACACACATACTCACACGTCATCGGAGAGGATATGGAGACGGACACTCAAACATCAAATCTCCACCAAAAAGTTCTTTCCCCCTAGTTTCCCCCTTGTTTCCCCTTATCGAGTCCACCAACTCCTGACAGTTATAGATTTTCCCCCAAGTCAAGCTCATGTTAAAAGGGCAATTATTCATGGCTACTCATTCGTGCAACAGGAAAGCGGGTAGCGGCCCTTGTCAATAACCTCTTTTTGGCTCCCCCAGACATTTGTTGCTGATGTTGTTAGAAACCATTTCAGGTTTTTGTTGTTTTTGTTCTTGTTTTCTGATTACATAAGCCAGTTTTATTTAAAGAAATTCACCCAACTGGCTTTGTCTAATGACTTTTACACTTCTTCTTTTTTCTTCTTCGTTCTCAAAAGTTATGATTTCGAGGATTCAGATTACAAGTCCAAGACTTGTGATGAACTGGGCCATGGCTATCAGTTGCTCCAGTCCACCATACCTGTCATTAAAGTTAGCCCCCCTTTGGGCCCTATGACTAACCGGGTAGAGTGGTACAGACGGCACGTCTGGCGAACATGTTCCGCATTTTCGTGAGCTCTTCCACAGGGGCACATTTCACTTGCTCCAATTTGTAGTTTGCGGAACATAATGTTGCCTCAGCCTGTTTTGATCTGTCCTTAGCCCGAAGATGATGTATTGAAATTGGCGGAGGAGTTTGAAGTAAGCATCACTCTCGGAGTTGTTTTGTTGCAGCTCAGACTATCTTTCCGATTCATTACTTTCGAGTATTGCCTTAATTTCATCAAAGTGTAGGGATGAGTCTGTCTGGTTTTGTCTGCCTCCAGGTTTAGCTAAGGTGTCGGCAGTGTCATTCCCTTTATTTTGTACACTGCTTTAGTAGAAAATCTAATTTTGTTAGTTTGAGTAGAAAATAAAAAGCGGGGTTGGGAGGGGGGAGGGATTCGGTGATCAGATTCTAATCGAGGGCTGATTAAAAGGAATATTTCCAGGAATTAAATCATACCAGCAACCCAAATTAAACAATAGCAGAAATCAATTAACTCAAAGTGTATCTGGGTCTATCCAGATCTAGTGGTTACATACAACACATTGGTCGAAAGGTATAGGCGGCTGCGTATTGTGTTGGTCACACAATCTCTCCGTGTATACCTTGACCAAGGAAATATGTATTTATGATTGTGGGGGGCCCTGTTCCCAAAGGGCCAAACTTATGTGGGGGTACCCTCGTGGCCTCGCCTCCTACCTACTGAGATTGCTGTGTTAGCTTGTGTTTTGAGATGTGTGGGGGTCATTTTTGTGTGGGGGCCCCTGTTCAATGGAACATGCCTAAATAGGCCTTTGGCCTCACTATGCCCATATGGACCAAAAGGTCTACAATGAAAACATCAACTTCTAGTTTGTTTATTTAATGTGTTACACGTGTATTCAAACTTTGGCTTTTTATCCGCTAAGACTCTTTTACTCAAAAGTATGAAGGAAAAAAAGTGTCTAGTCTAGTACAGTTTGGCATGGAACGTTTCTGAGAAATGAGCCGGAGACGGAGAGACCCGTTTTGGATAAATCAATCACCGCCAACTCAAATGAAATAGCCCAAAAAGGTCGTTTAGTTCAGGCAGTATAGAAATTATTTTTTAAAGGACGTCTCTGCAAAAACGTTTAAAATGACGTTGTCCCAACCCTCTACACCTCGAGGGATGCGATTTTAAAAACCACAGACAGAAGAGTGCTAGATGAAAGAAAACCTTACAAAAGTCTAGGTCTTGTTGATAATATATTTAAAAAAAAGCATTTGCTGCTTATTCTATCAGCTGAAGTATTTATGATGGTAATAAATATTAGATTTTTTTTGTTAATAACATATTTAAATGACTTATAAACTGATTTTATGGGATGCCACAAATTATGTTATTTTGTTTTTATTATTTTAAAAAAAATTCTTATCTTGGATCTATTAACATTAAATAATATTTTCTCTTAATTTAAAGATTTCTTTAAAATTAATTTTATTAATATTGTTTGAGGATTCTAAAACAGAGTGTGTTTATCTGTCGCCGTGATTATCTGTCCGCGTGTTTAAGTGTCGTATGGTTAAGTGTCGCGTGTTTATCTGTCCGCGTGTTTAAGTGTCGTATGGTTAAGTGTCGCGTGTTTATCTGTTGTGTATTTAAATGTCATGGAGCCGTTGAAGTATTAGCAAAATATCAATAATTATATTAATGGGGCTTTAGGCAATCAACTGAAGTCATTTTGTTGGGCAATAGTATGTAAGGCAACAGTATACAGCAACAGAGCTTTCAATTTGATTACAAAATCTCGGGCTCAAATACGGCAAATACGATTTTGCATGTCCCTGGACTTATGATTATAATAAGTATGTAAACCTGGACCCTCCCTTCAACAGCTTAATGTATTGTCCGTAATCAACTATTTATAGACCACAATAAAACTATTTGTATAGCGCTGCCAACAAACATAATGTAAGCTCAGAGCGCATTTAACATACAACTGAGAACACGGATATAATTTCTAGGCTAAGAATAAAACTAAACTAATTGATGATTTAAAACTTTACAAACATAGGACAAATCAAACTAACCGACTTAACGTATTAAGTAAGACAGTAGTGGTCTAAAGCATGTTTTAATTGAAACATATTTATTCTAAAGGCTTGAAGTAAGAAATCTTCCATTTTGTAACGTTATAAATTCAAAAAAAAAAAAAAACACAGCCAAGAAAGAGTGGTAATGTTTCCATTTTCCAGTATAACAACAGCTTCCTAAATTTAAAGCCGGGTCAGGGCCCTTTACCGGGCTATGAAGACAAAATAGCCGGGTCGCAAAGGGTTTTCGAGAAACATCATAACATGAATTATGGGTAAATTTAACATTTCCAGTACCCAGTAATTGTTTTACTAAAATATGTAAAAAAAAAAAAGATCGAAAATGTATTTATATTGGTTACTTATAATCTTGTAAAGGCGTAAAAAATGTATGGTTCACGAAATCAAAGTATTCAAATTACAGGTGCAGGAATAAAAAAAACAATATACTATTGAGAAACGATACTCTATAATAAAACACCTGCGTTTGAATGAAACTCGCGCTTCTAGCAATGCTTATTCTATCAATCAACTAAATTTCGCATGTCTTGTTTGACCATTGTTCAGGTGAACGGAATGAAGGACACGTGCGGGAGTGCACTGCTGCACAGCGGACTGGAGGACAACATATCCGGCGGCTCCACGACCTCTCTGACGAAGAACGGGGACAATTCCATCATTGGAAAGAAAACTATCAAGTGAGTTATCTTCCCCTAGAGACTATAATTTTTTTTTTTAATTTCGCAACGCCGTTTCTTCTTTCTTTCTTAACTTACCATCTGCCCCCTTTCACTCCCCCGCCCCTACCACAAGCCACATACGCAAAACCTTCAAATTTTTAAAACACAATTTCTATCTCATTAAAATGTCTATTTTTTTTCTTATTCTTTCGCACATCTTTTTACTTTAAATTTAAATTCTGATAGTGTAACACATTGTTTATTTAATAGAAAATTCAATAGAAACTGCATAGGCTAAAGTACAAAAGTAATTATATTTTTTTAAGGCGTATCTACTGTAAGCACGGTCGGATAAGGAACCTATGAAGCCCTGCGGTCGGGTTAAGAACATATGAAGCCCGAAACGCTTTAAAATATGTGTGGTTACCCGCTTTCCCTCATAATATGTAGACTCCATATTAAAAAAATAATAAAATAACAAATGTTATATCCATCAATCCATCCCTATGGCGCTACAGCCATGTAGGGCTTTGGACTGCTCCACCACCTCCTTCCATTCCACATCCTTCGGGCCTATCCTTGGCTTTCCTTCGCCATGCCCGCACACCAGGCTTTTGCAGATCTGACTCTATAGCTTCGAGACATCGTTGTCTTGGTCTGCCCCTAAACCTCTTTCCTCTTGGTGTCTGGTGGTGTACTGTTCTGGCTGCTCTGCCCTCTGCTGATCTTTCCAAGTGGCCTGCCCATTTCAGCTACCACAGTTGTATCCTCATACAGAGCATATAGTTCTTCATTTCTTCTTGTTCTACAGATTTTCTCCTACGTTGTCATATTTTTTAAAAGTATTTCAACATATCCTCAAACCCAGTTGTATTTCTGTGGTGCCTCTCTCTGATGCACTAAACACGCGCTATTATTTAGCCTAATGGTTTATCTGAGCTCTGACCATAAGGCATGCTTCTGGAAGAGAGTTCAACCCTCGAGCGTTGTTTTTTTTTTTAAATAACTTTCCTAATTTCCAAGTTTGCACATCTCTTTAGTAAAGTTTTACTAGAGATGTAATAACGATGGATATATTGTGTTAATTCAAACAGATTTTGCAAAATATACTATTCTCATATAGCACATAAACAATACAAAAAATATACATAAATCTATATATTTCTATAGATTCCGTATTCATTTATTTTGTTTAAATGAAATCAGCTTATATTTTAGTAATACGTGACGTCATTGATCACTTCACGTATTCCACCTTTTTGGTATAACATGTTTCTAACATCTTCTGCACATTGTTTTTTTACATTACATTTTTTATTCCCTATATTGCCATTGTCTTGATGTTGTGTATTTACCACTCTAAACTTTCTGTTTGCATTCCATTTATATTTTTTTTCTTTCATATATTTTTTACCCACTACTATTAAAACAAATACAGGCAACAGTTGGATTCGAAGTGAGTAAAATATTTTATATTTAAACATTGTGCTTGCTCTTTGTTTACATTGCTTCTATTCTATTGTCTCTACTGTGAACATTCTACTGTAAACAATCTACTGTAAACATTCAACTGTGAACATTCTACTGTAAACATTCTACTGTAAACATTCTACTGTAAACATTCTACTGTAAACATTCTACTGTAAACATTCTACTGTAAACATTCTACTGTAAACATTCTACTGTAAACATTCTACTGTAAACATTCTACTGTAAACATTCTACTGTAAACAATCTACTGTAAACATTCTACTGTAAACATTCTACTGTAAACATTCTACTGTAAACAATCTACTGTAAACATTCTACTGTGAACATTCTACTGTAAACATTCAACTGTGAACATTCTACTGTAAACATTCTACTGTAAACATTCTACTGTAAACATTCTACTGTAAACATTCAACTGTGAACATTCTACTGTAAACATTCTACTGTAAACATTCTACTGTAAACATTCTACTGTAAACATTCAACTGTGAACATTCTACTGTAAACATTCTACTGTAAACATTCTACTGTAAACATTCTACTGTAAACATTCTACTGTAAACATTCTACTGTAAACATTCTACTGTAAACATTCTACTGTAAACATTCTACTGTAAACATTCTACTGTAAACATTCTACTGTAAACATTCTACTGTAAACATTCTACTGTAAACATTCTACTGTAAACATTATACTGTAAACATTCTACTGTAAACATTCTACTGTAAACATTATACTGTAAACATTCTACTGTAAACATTCTACTGTAAACATTCTACTGTAAACATTCTACTGTAAACATTCTACTGTAAACATTCTACTGTAAACATTCTACTGTAAACATTCTACATTAAACATTCTATTGTAAACATAGATTACATTCTACTGTAAACATTCTACATTAAACATTCTACTGTAAACATTCTACTGTAAAAATTCTACTGTAAACATTATACTGTAAACATAGATTACATTCTACTGTAAACATTCTACATTAAACATTCTACTGTAAACATTCTACTGTAAAAATTCTACTGTAAAAATTCAACTGTAAACATTCTGCTGTAAACATTCTACTGTAAACATTATATCCAAATAAGCCCCATAGAACAGCAAAGAATATAAAGTATATTGTTAATTTAAAATGTGATTTCGTGAATTCCAACAAATTATATCGAAGACGCATAAATAATTCAATATATTAATTTATTCAACACACAATAAGGTATCATTGTTTAACAATCTCAACTTCTGATTTGTATGATGATTCTAGCCAATTTTAGTTTATAAGCTTTATTATTATGTTTAGCTGAATTGTGCTTTATGTAAACACAACAAACATAATATAACACAGACACAGAAATAAGCAATATGTAATACCAATTGGGGCAAGAATTAAAAATGGTCTAGGGGGAATAACCGTGTTTTATTTTATTTTTGAAAACAGTCTTAATTATCTCTCTTAAATCTGATATATTTTTTATCCTGCAAAATTGGCTGCATGCATTACATCTTTTTGCCTTTTCCTTCAACTCATCCATAAGATCTACCATTTTATACAGTGGCGTAACTAGAGAAAATTGTGCTTGTGGTGGAGTCGAAATTTAAGGACAATAAATTATTTATTATCTTTATGTTTCTTTTAAGCCTAGAATATTATATCCGTGTTATTAGTTGTTTGTTGCTCAATGTTAAAAATGCCCTCTGATCTGACATTATACTTGTTGGCAGCGATATACAAATAGAATTTTTATAATTATTATCAGTAAGCTAAGGTTGAGAAAGTGTCAGTTTGGCACCTATCCAAACTGTGACGCCCAGGTCACCCCCCCCCCCCCCATCTCAAGTTACGCCACTGTTGTTTTTTTTATAACTTACTGTGGTTGCAAACAGTTTATAGTTTAAAAAAAAATAATTATGGACCAATATTTGTTTTTTTTTTCTGATTGTTTGTTTAGAATTGGCTTTAACCAGTTTTTGTCTGTATAATATTAAATAATAAAATAGTAACAATTATCACAATAGACTTTGATACGTTCATTAACAATAACATTATTATTAAAACAGTAACGAATTATCGAACAAGCACATTGTTATTGTACAGTAACAATGACATAAACTTCACACACAATAATTATACTGAAACAGTTACAAAAAATATACTAACATTAAAACGTACTTAAAACAGTTAGAAATATATAATAAGCTTATAGGTAACAAAAAACATTAGTAAAATTGTGTTTACAAGCAATAACAAATACATTGTCAGATTTCAAACAGTAAGAAATGCAAACATAGACATATTTTTTTTCATTTGTATTTATATCTTTATGTATAAATATCTATAATGAAATTATCTTTAAGTCTAAACTATTTTTCATTGATTTTTCGTTTTTGTAGAACTTTAAAATCTTGCCTAGACGTCACGGTGCTTGCTGGAATGCGTCTGTTGCCTCTAGATCTGTTTGAGCTTGTTTCTCTTCTTGTTTCGTTCTTCGTTCGTTAGTTTGTATGTATGTCTGTCAATTTGTTTGTTTGTTTGCATAGTGAGCTTCGACAGAAAGCTTTAGTGCACGAGAAGCTAACTAAAACTAGTTTTTACCATTTTGCTGTTATGACGTCTCAGGCAAAGTGTGACGTACTGGAAACGTACGCCAAAACTATTTAAAAAAACGTCGATGGCGTCATTGTAAAAACCATCGACGTCATATGTGTGTGCTGACGTCATAAAACAAATATTGTTTTAAGTCAAAACTGTTAGCAAAGTACCGTGCTAAGTCAAATGTTTTATTGTCATTCTATTTTTTAATTTCAAATACTGACCAAGTACAAACATTACAATCTTATATAGATCTATTCTTTCTTTTTTTCTTTTTTTTTTTAAATTTATTTATTTGTTTTTTATTATGAGCATCGTATCTATATTTTACGCCAATCTGAGAGATAAATAAGCCAAGAAACTTGCCCGCTATAACCCTTATGCCAATGGAATGAGTATTATTTATACCTGTAGGCTATAAAGCATAAAAATACACATGTATTATTGTGTACATAATATTGAAATAATTTGTACTTCTATTTTTAATGCTTGAATAATCTTTCCCTTTTTGCTTTTTTTCTTCAACAAATATTATTGACCAAAATGTTTTTTAATGGACTAGGGGGCATAACCGTGTTTTTCTTTTGAAAAGTAGTCTGAATTATCTCTCTTAAATCTGATATATATATATATATATATATATATATATATATATATATATATATATATATATATATATATATATATAATATATTTTCCCATGCTAAACTAAATCCATGTAATTCATCTTTTTGTCCTTTCCTTCAACAAATATTTTTAGTCAAAGGCGTCACGAACTCGCTGAGCGCAGAATGCAGTCTCTGTGTAGCTATGTCAGGTGGGCTAATGCCGCTCCAAACCCATCCCTGTTTAAAAAAAAAGCAATTTCGTATTATCTTTCCCTTTAATTACATTTTGACTACTTTAGGCCTACATACTACATAAGACTTGTGTAAAATATTATAGGTGTAGTCCAAACTCTGTAGGTCTATCGTTAGTATGCCCAGTGTTAAGAGTTTAAGAATGAATGCATTATGCGGAGGTGGGCACGCATAATATTAATGTCTAATTCATGGATCGGCAAACTACGCAGCGCGTACCAGACCCGGCACGCAGAGCTATTTTCAATGACACACGAAATACCCCTTTCACCCCTCCCTTCCCCCCCACACAAACAAACATAAGAAGGAGATTTCAACGCAAGTAAAAAAACAATTTACATTTGCAACACTGGAAGGCAACTGTTAATTAAAAAAAAAAGAAGACAACGTCCCAAAAGGCAATTAAATTGTCTAAGGGACATAACTGTGTTTAGATTTTTGAATTGGAATTATTTCTGAATTATCTCTCTTAGATCTAAAATATTATTGATCATATAAAATTGACTATTACATGGTTACTTCTCTAGCACTAGATTTTATTTTCAGCTTAGATCAAATTCGATAAATTTGTGCCGTTTATATTTTAAATTTCACCGCGTAGCCAGTTCCTTGAAAATTACCAAAAAAAGCATTTACTTGTCTCAACTCTGTGTATTCTACTAACATCTAACTATCTAGCAAATAGTAAAATTACATCACATGATCATTGTGAAATAAAATAGTCACTTTACGAATTATTTTTCTATTATTTGTAAAAAAACAACAACTACAAACAACAGCAATACAAGGAATAAAGTAATACCTTTTATTTTTTAAACACCACAATTTTCTGCTTCAATGGTTCAAGTAATTACTGTTTTTTTTTTCTTTTCATATTAGAACTCTGTATATTTCCCCTCACCCCCCTATAATAGCCTACTTTTATGATAATAGTGTTTTATTTAATTTTTTTTCCCTTTTCCTTTAAGGAATATTATTGATAAAAGATATTAAAATGGTCTAAGGGGCATAACTGGGTTTTTATTTTTTATTTTTAAAACAGTCGAAATTATCTCTCTTAAATCTAAAATATTATTTTTTGATCATATAAAATTGACTATTGTGTGGTTACCCGTCTGTCCCTAGATTTTAGTTTTAGCTTAGATCAAATTCGATAAATCAAAACATTGTGACGACTACATTTTTAAATTCACCACACAGGCACTTCCTTAAAAAAAAAAAAAAATCGCATCCACGTGACTTTGTGTGATTTGCTAACATCTAACTGTCTAGAGTCTAGCACAATAAGTCAAATCACATCACATGACCAATATGAAATAAAATAGTCACTTTACGAATTATTGTTCTATCATTTGTAATAAAAAACAACAACAAAAAAAAAAACAGCAATACAAGAATTAAAGTAATAACTTGATTAAAACACCACAATATTTTCTGCTTCAATGGCTTAGGTCATTACTTTGTTTTTACATTTTTTTTCTTATTAGAATACTGTGTATTTTTCCTCCCTATAAAAGCCTACTTGTATGAACAAAGCGTTTCATTTCATTGTATTTGTTTTATCGTAAAACGAATTAATTATTTTTATTATGTATTCATTTCCAAAATTATTTATAAAATGAAAAAAAATTAAACAAAAACTTTAAAAATTCAAATGAAGACAAACCTACTGTGATATAGATCTATAATGAAACTAAATTAAAAAATAACATTTATAGTCTTAAAAAGACACAAACATATTTCCTTTTCTTATTAAATTCTGGATTAAGTTTAAAAAAATAAATAAATCATATTTGTCTTTTGTTTGGAATTTTAAGTGCAGTGATCCTCAAACTAGAACCGGTGGATCAGAAACGTTTGCTTTATGATATATGCAAACTATGCATTTTAACAGACCAACATACTTTGTTGTTTAATGTTTTTTTAAACTAATTTAAGACCCCAAAACGAACAGTGTATAAGAGACAGTGAAGTGCCCCCCCCCCCCCCACCTGATTATCAAAAGTTTGAGAACCTTCAACTGAAAAAAAAAATACCATGTGTAGCCTGTTCATGGAACTGAATACATGGTTTTTATTTTCTGAATTCAATTACGAAGCAAAAGATAAAATAATTCTGTGCCATGACCAAGGACTTGTGTTTGTGACGGCAATATTGTTATTATTTCCCCCTTTCATGTTTTATTGATGCCGTGTTCTAAGTTTATCCAATCCCGGTTAGCCATCAGTCGAACTCTCCAACGCACGAAACACACACATTTGTCTCTCCGCGAGCTGGGGAAATCAGGTTCGATAACTTGGTGGTACTGGCACCTTCTTTCCATTTTAACCGTCTGCTAGCCTATCTTTAGTATCTCTCTCTCTCTCTCTCTTTCTTTCTCTCACTCTCGCTCTTTTCTCTATGTATCTCTCTATCATTCTTTCACTATCTGTCTATTTGTTATTTCTCTCATCTTACGCTTTATCTAAATTTGTGTACGTTTGAACCTTCTCTTTACCCTCCCCCCCCCCCTCTCACTTTCTTTCACTCTTTCTCTATTTATTTTTTACCCCTTTTTTCTCTTTCTTCGTTTCTTTTTCGCTATAAACGCACTAACTACCTCTTTCTCTATCTATTTCTCTCAGTTGAGTCTCTCATTTTCGTTCATTTATTTTCCCTCTCTCTCTCACACAGCCTCTCTCTGTTAAAATGGCTATCTCTACACAACGTTTTAATCACGTGCACAAACGTTCCATACACAATAAATATGTACTGTTGCTGTTGTTTTGGTTTTAATTGGGTCAAGTTGAAGGTCTAGTGCTAGTTAATCGGACTCCCGTTCCCCTGACTTCCCCTTTCCCCAAACAGCCACACCCTCGACCCCCCCCCCCTCCCCGCCCTCCCGTACCCTCCCGCCGTTGTGCACCGAGGAACGACAGTATTCCAAAAGCATGAGTGATAACCTGACACACAAGTGCCAACCAGGATTTGTGGATCGCTCAGTCAAACGTTTGCGCAATGAGCTGGGGACTGGAGCCCCCCAGGTATGGACCAGAACCGCGCAAATAATATGCAGAACATTCGGACCTGTTTAACAGTTCTTTCTTTATATCTAAGAGTTTTGCCGTCAATGTTGTTAATGTGTTGCTGTATTTGTTTGTTGTTTTTTTTTTTGTTGTTGTTTTTTTTGTTATTGGTGATATCTCGTGAAATGTTTTCATGATACCGTGTGGCCGTCTGGTAGAGCGCTACATTGTTAAGTCGAAGTGTGATGGTCGTTTTATGGAGTCCCCCCCCCCCCTCACACCCGTAATAGATTTTATACAGACTTTATGGATTGGTGTGCAGCGTGGCTTGGTCACACAATCCCGATGGTGTGCAGTAGTCATACAAAACAATAACACAAGAATTGTCCAGGGCTGTTAAATGATAGGCCTCAATAAAAAAACAAACAAAAAATCACTTTGCTTTTAATCAGCTGCATTGTATATATATATATATATATATCTGTGTGTGTGTGTTTATGTGTGTCTGTCTGTGTGTGTGTGTTCATTATTATTCATGAGTCTATTTACTGAACGCATAATTGACTTTAGCAAACGCCACATAATATGGCCAGTGTTTTTACTGTAGCAAAAGTTTTACAAAACTACAGTGAATTCTATTCATTAGCGTTCCGCTTTTCTCGATATTCTTGTTCCGGAAGAAATTAACACCATTTTGTCACATTCCGATGGTTTGTCTGTTTTCTTTTGCACGTTAGAATATCTGTTTTCGTCTCACGGTTAGGGTTACTGTTAGGATTAGGAATAGTTTCATAATGTTTTTGTTTTTTTGTGGCGTATTAGTTTTTTTCACAATTCTAAACGGTGATCACACAGTGGCGGTAATTGGACCTGAAAGACTTAACGTCAGGGCAAAATCGACCAAACTTTTTTTCTTTTTATGCGAATTAAAAACCATATGTAAAACCAAATGTAGAACCGAATGTAAAACTGATGTCAAAAGCCATGTGTAAAAACATGTAGAACCATATTTAAAAACATGTAAAACCATATGTATAAACATGTAAAACCATATGTATAAACATGTAAAACCATATGTATAAACATGTAAAACCATATGTATAAACATGTAAAACCATATGTATAAACATGTAAAACCATATGTATAAACATGTAAAACCATATGTATAAACATGTAAAACCATATGTAAAAACAGATGTAATGGATTAATTAATGTGACACATTTTGAAAAAGGCTTATATGAAAATAGACAATAAATAAACTTAGATAGCACCGTTTGGAAAATTTTCCGATTTACATCATAGTAATCAGCAACGTGGAAGTAAAAATAAAGATCAATGTCAGATCGTGTTGGTCCATGTGGATGGTGAAGAAGAGTTTACATATTTCAAGGATCACGGGGACACAAAGGAGAAAGTGCACAATGTCGAGCCGCCTTTACTCTACAGCTAACTAAATGTCAAATAGCCATCAGAGCTGGGTAACCTCATGGATATCATTGATATAATCCAGACCCGAGAAATAATCCTGGCGGTTTACTGCCATGGACGAATGGGCCCTTTGTTACGGCATACTTATACACACTGCCGCTAGACCGTGTCGTCCCTGTACACTGTTTAGCACGTGCCGGCAACTTATGGCACGCGTGTACCAAACAGAGCTATTTCCATTGGCACACGGAAGTCCTCTAAAGAAAGGCAATTCTAATCTTCGACAATAAATTAAAGCAAGGCTTTTAGGCTGTTGGCAAGCTGAATGAATTAGAAATCTATACTTGGGCACACCATTATAAACAGGTTGCTGACCCCTGTTGTATATTAATCATTACACATTACATAAACAAATCGGGCCGCAGCTCCAGTGTCCAGATATTATGGAAGTGGTTAGAAACATTAGAATACAGAATTATGAAGAGTGACAGAAAGTGAGACGGGTGAAATAGAGGGCGCGTGCGTGACATACATAGAGAGAAGTAAGAGAAGTGTGTGTGTGTTAGAGAGAGAGAGAGAAAGATGGAGAGAAAGTAGATGGAGAGAAGGAAGGATAGAGAGAGAGCCGTAAAAAAAAGAATAACAACTATTAGAAATAATGTTGAGAGAGTAAGAGTGGAGAGAGAGAGAGAGAAAAGCAGAAGATAAGGAAAATAATTTTTTTTTCAATCGGGAAATAGCCCATGTTTCTTTTCCACATACCCCCCCCCCTCCTTTTCCAACAACTAACGCACTAAATGCACTAAGCCCTACTCTGTCACACCTCCCTTGTCCCCAGGCATAGAAACATCCTTATCGATTCAAATATTCACTGCATAATATACTGAACCATATGCTTTCATTAAACTCTCTGATTCCATGTATAAAATCAATGGAATAGTTTTGTTTACTCATTCAACAACACGCTGGACATTGGGGGAGACGAGTCTATGCAAGTTGATAGTCTAATGAGGAGAGAGGGGAGGGGGCTGGGAGTGGAGGTCTTTTGATGTTGGAATATTTTTATTTTTACTACAACCTGTTTTAAAACTTTGATGTTTTGGTTTGTTAGAAGTCTATTCAATCACATGTTAGATATAACAGCTTCTAATCTGCCTTTTCCTACGGAGTTGAAACTGAATGAGGAAATCCATGGATGATACAGATACCAATTATGATACTATAGATACTACCGACAATATTAAACGGCTCTAATAAATAGAATAACTCTGATAAAAAATATCCACAATATCATTGGTAATACTGAAAAATTAACACTAACGATGTTAAAAGTAATAAATATAATAATACAATAGTTTGACAATAGCTATACGTAAATTATTTAAAGTATTCCCAGTCAGATCAATGTTTGACCAGTTGATCTATAGATCTAGGGCATGTGAAGCAGGGTTGACGAGTTTCCGTGGACACCGCATACAGGGGCATTGTGCGGCCAGGACTATGTCCAGCCGCCTTTAACTAATCCCAAAAACTACTGTCAGGTGTCTATCAGAGCTGGGCAGACTCAGGGGTGGTGGGGGCATTCTTCAAACCTGGACACAAATCCTGGTCTTCATCAGGATTCAAACCCGGAGACAGTCAGTAAACCGACCGTAAACCATAAATCTTCCGTCTATGATGTGTGTGTGTGTGTGTTTGTTTAGTTTGGTGTCAGACGTGAAGTTAGTGTGACCATAACCAGGGACTCGAGTGCAAGGCTTGCACACAGCTCATTGACATATACAGTTTATTTGACCACAGTCATTCACGAAAATACACACTTAGAGACATACTCTCATATTATGGAGCATCAGTTATTGTTGGGATAAAATATATCGAAATGCTCTATGCCATTCCATTGTTATTGTAGGGATAAAATATATCCAGGCACCGTGCTTGACGATACTGGTAGTGTTGCGCGTATTCCTTCCTCCCTACTGAGTATCGCTCGGTGGGCACTCGCCCGTGCAATCATTCTCAGATGCGCAATGTGGGGCGTCTTTTCGTGCCCACTGGTGTACTTTTAATAGGAGCGTAATGGTGATTTACACACTTCGCTAGCGTCGAGGCTTAAGGGTACAGAAGTGACAATGAAAATAGATAAACAACAGAGGGAGAGAGAGAGAGAGAGAGGGAGAGAGAGAGAGAGAGAGAGAGACAGAGGGAGAGAGAGAGAGGGAGAGAGAGAGAGACAGAGGGAGAGAGAGAGAGGGAGAGAGAGAGAGACAGAGGGAGAGAGAGAGAGAGAGAGAGACAGAGGGAGAGAGAGAGAGAGAGAGAGAGAGAGGGAGAGAGAGAGAGAGAGACAGAGGGAGAGAGAGAGAGGGAGAGAGAGAGACAGAGGGAGAGAGAGAGAGAGAGAGAGATTGTGGAAGATCAATGGGGCAAATAGATAGAGAGAAAGACGAACGTAACATTAAATATGATTGTAAGAATGTACAAAAAGACAAAGATCGAATTCAATGAGTAATGGAAAAAAGAAAGAAAAGGAAAAAACTAAGAAGTAAGGAAGGAGAAAATCGAAAGGAATTATTTTCCAATTACCATAAATTTTCTGTCAAAATCAAATTTGACATTCCGTTTTTTTTTCTTAAAGTAAGCGGCTTCAAAAAAATTGTGCCTTGTTGACATTTTCGAAGACATTTAAAAAACCCAAAGCTTGTTAGAATACAATTCAATACAAACATAAAAATCTTGCTGAAGTTAAGACACAGCTATAGAAAAAACTAAACTACAATGTTGATAATTCAATCAAAGTGTAGTCTATATACGTGTAAAGTACAAAGAAGACGATAAACTTAAACCTTGAAACCAAGCAAGAAAATAATCAAACTTACTTTTCGGATTCACGAACAAATCATCTTACTTTCATTTGGGGCAACAACAAAAAATGAAAACTAATGGATTTTTTTTTCTCAGATGAAAATTGAAATTGATTTTAATGGATTTTTACTTATAAAATAGAGAACATTCTGATTATAGAATAAATATAAAACTTCTTTTCTCTGATTTAAGTTACCAAAGTCGCTCCTGACATTTTGATATTGTGTTCAATAGCGTTATTGATTAAATTCATTCAAAAGATGCGAAGCTGGGATGTAGAGCGTAGAGTGGAGCCTGTGGAGCGTAGCTAAGATTCTTAGAGTGTCGCTCGGAGCCTGAAGAGCGTAGCTCTTAAACTGTGGAGCATAGCTCGGAGCCTTGGGTACGGCTTGGAGCCCGTAGAACGTAGCTCGGAGCCTTTAGAGCGTAGCTCGGAGCCTGTGGAGTGTAGCTAGGAGCCTGTGGAGCGTAGCTCGGAGCCTGTGGAGCGTAGCTCGGAGCCTGTGGAGCGTAGCTCGGAGCCTGTGGAGCGTAGCTTGGAGCCTGCTAAGCGTAGTTCGGAGCTGGAATTTTTTTATACTTAGAGTTGAGCTAGAACGAATTGTTAATAATGATTACTTTTTTCAGAACACAAAAAATATTGAATATTGATTTATGTAGAACAAAAGTGTATGCATGTGAATAGCCACAATTCTGAAGTCCATGAAATTTTGACTAGAGCGTTTCTACTCTTGCTATTTGCTACAAAGAATATAATAAGAGACCGCTTGCTCTATTTTTAGAGCTTATATGTTGTTGTTTTTTTCCGTGCACAACCAATAAGGCTGTTTTGAATGACTTCTACGCTCCTACGATTGCATTAAGGTTTCCGCTGTATACAACTCAACTTTCGATTTTAATCTTAATTTTCCATTGAGAAAATCATAGCAAATTATTAAACCGGAAGTCTGGAGAACTTAGTGCTGTCGGAAATTCTGAAACCAAGTGATTCAATTTATCAAATAGAGAAATATATCAAAGCAAACGCTCTGTCTTATTATAGTCTTTGTTTTAATATACATAACTTTAGTCCACGAGTCAACAAGTACCACAGAACTGTTTTAAATTAATGAATAATGTGTTCAATTAAGTGACATCCCGAACTTATGTTTTATTATTGCCTTATTACGTATTCAAGGTTTCAATTTGAATACATTTTCATTAAATTTCCATAAATTTTTTTTTTCATTTTTGTTTTGTTAGCCAAATATTTTTGTTGTAATAAATCAGTCTTAGGGCGTTCACTCTGTGAAGTATAGCTTTGATTAGAACTAAAAATTGACATTTCTGTGCATTTCATATTTAAGTGGCGGTGGGGGGGGGGGCTATAGACATAGTGTTAGATTTTTCCTTCTCCCTTCCCCCTCTCTCTCTTTCTCTATTCTCCTTCTCTCTCTACCCTCTCTCTCTCTCTCTCTCTCTCTCTCTCTCTCTTTCTCTCTCATATTATAATTTAAGTACCTAAAGGCGTTTCTAAGTATTTTGAGCCCCAATCGGGATACCAGGAATCTTCGCTTTATGAAAAAGTAAAGGTGGACTCGACATGGTCTTGTCCGCATAATCCCTCTTTCTTACTCTCTTTCTTTTAACTCGTACTGTCTGTCTGTCTGCTTGGTTGGTTGGTTGCTTGCTTGGAAAACTTTGCATCGATTTTCTTTACCACTTCCCGTCGTCCAATGGAGCTGAAAAAACTAGGGCAGCAGACTTGTTGTGACCAACAATACACTCTTTCAAATTTTCAGCATCATAGCCGTTGGAATAGTCACTAATACATTCGACCCAAATCGAAAAAAAATTTACGTAAAACATGGCTGCCTCTACCGGAAGGGACGGAAGTAAATAAACTTTTCGGATATGTTCGTTTTTAAGAAATAAATGGAATGAAAACGACACAATGTAGCCGAAACAAAGCAAGTTATCTTTTTATGTTTTTTTGCGGGGCAAAGCTAGAAAAATAAGGACGCGCAAAATTTTAGTGTGGAAATCTATCAAAATATAAATTAAATATAAACCTAGTTTACAAAGAAAGAGAGTATAATAAAAACTTTGTTTTTATGGGTTAGTTTATTTTTCGTGTTGATTTTTTTGCACTAACTACATGAATCTTTGAAATAGCTAAAATGGAACATTATTTATACTTCAAGCTTCTTATAACATATAACCAATAACAATGAATTCACTCAGTACGTGTGTACAACTAATGACCGGACATGACATTATTGAAAAAAAGAAATGATCATCATAGAACTTCTATTGAAATTAAGCTACATAAAAAAAATTGTTAATTCATTCTAAATTAAATGAATAATCTAATTCTTTCGTTTCAATGTTTCGATTGCGATTTTGTGGGTCTTTTTTTTTGCTTTGCTCTAGAAAGCGATATGCATGCCATTGCGGATTATGATTAAAAGGCATGCAACTTTAACGTTTCGGAGGATAACTCCGTAATTACTTCAAGATGACGTGTCTTTATTTTATTTTTTTTTTGGGGGGGGGGGGGGGGATGGGGAAGTGCGTTTTCGTATTTAGAAACACGCTATTCGACACTTTGTCATGGATTAAGAAAAACACAAAGACGTGATTAATAACTGCACTTTAGGGGATAGAAGATGTTTGCATGTGTTTGAGTGTGTTTGGGTGTTTGTTTGGGCGTGTGCTGTTGGATGTGTGTGTGTGTGTAGGGGTGTGTGTTTTTGGATGTGTGTGTGCTTAGGTGTGTGAATGTGTGTTTAAAATAAGCACGCAAGAAGATAATTCATTTCCAACAGCGAGTTAAAAAAATGATTTTAACATTATAACCGCAAAAATTAAAGACTTTTATGTTCATTTAACATTTGGAACCCATTAATTTTCTCATATATGTTACACTCGCCTCTCGATACAGCAAAATAAAAAGCCCTATTCGTTGTTTGAGCTTTCAGTCTTGTATTTTAAAAAGTATTCTAAAAATTATGCTAGTTCTTTTTTCCTGATCAGTTCAGGCAACCCATTTCTTTCTTCATTAGGCAACTCCTATTTATCTATTGACAAGCCATGATAAACTCTTGGAGAAAATTTATAAAACAAAAAAGAAGAAGGATACGTAGTTTTTCACTATAGCCTAGAGGCTAAAACATGTTCAGACTATATTAGGAATTTAAAAAACAACAACACTTTTATATTAAAACCCTTTTTCTTTTTGTCAAATACGATTACAACCGTCGCCGTCTCTAGTCCTAACCCTAACCCGTTTCAATTTTACTACTTTAAATTTAAAAATAATTTTGACCCGGAAGTTTAAAGAATCGATTTAGTGAAAATGTCACTCGTGACCGCTCGGTGTCTGATAGGACAGTTCAATTATGGTTGTCTTTTTTTTTCTGTTTTTTTTTTAGTTTGTTTTTAAGCAAATTGTTTTCTTTAAATAGAGAGTGAGAGAGAAAGAGAGAGAGAGAGAAAATACAAAGTGTAAGGAAGTTATCCCATGACGTCAGGCTTATACCATCGTCTGCCTGCTGCTCGTTTAATTACATTATATAATGTCAAAGAGTCCACAAGAAAATCATTCTTACCTCGACTCGTGGAATGAAATTGTTAAACGTGGCTAGCCATTTGCCGTCTTTGGAGCTTTTTCGTGTTCTTGTTTGATTGTGTTTCTTTTTTTTTGTCTTTTTCGACTTTCTCGTTATGTTGTTTTTTTGTAGGACTTTTTCTATCTAAGTTACTATGACCGCTCTAAGACTTTTATTAATTTGTACTCTACAGCCTGACTCACCCCCCCCCCCTTTTTTTCACGTATCACTTTTTCTTTTGTTGAATTCAAATGTTAAAGGTAGCATTTGATTGGTCATGTTTGATGTCACGAGTGTTCACTAAACGGAAGTTGTTGTTGATTGGTTTATCCAGCTAGTTGGGCGAAGAGTCGATAAATAAAATTCACGAAATATTATAACAATAATATTATATCCAAGTATAAAATTAGATTGCAAGCCGCGGCAATGGGGCGATGAAAAAAATATATGTAAAAGGGTCGTCCACAAAATAGGATGCAGAGAAGTCGTGAGACGAATATGGATCTCTGATGTCTCCGACTATTCGAGTTACCCAACTTATACGTCTAACTTGAGATGGGGAGCACGGTGTCTGGCCTACCGAAGGTTCTGGGTTCAAATCCTTTGTGAAGTGTAGGATTTTCTCTCGGGTCTGAAGGTATTCCTGAGTCTACCCAGCTGTAGTGTGTACCTGACTTTAGTTGGGGTAAAGTAAATACGGCTGGGCATAGCGCTGGCCACACAATCCCCTAGTATGCCATGGCCACAGAAACTGGCAAACGCTGCTTCAAAATGGATCAATCTGATCAACTTTACTTTTTCCTGATATAACAACAAAACTACCCGATCAGGGAACTTAGAATAATAAGAACTGTGTATATAAAATTTAAATAGTTACTGTACATTAGTGAACACAAAATAACAAGATTAATTGAATAATGTATGATAAAATATCAGTGAACATAATTTATTACAGGAAATGTTTTTTTACAACTGTTTAACGTAAATTATTTTAATCCTCTAATAATTAAATCTTGTAATGAATACAATAATGTCGCATTTATATGAAGAAATAATAATTATTCAGTAATATTTGCTATGTTACAAAACATGACTTGTTTGACATCAATATTGAATTAAATGTGGAATCGTTTTTTAATTAAAGGGAGATAACGAATACGTTTTTATTTGAGCTAATATTTGTAATATATTTCTTTTTTTCTTTTAAATAAAATATCAAAGTATATTGTTGACAATTTATAACTTTAAAATGATCAAACTGTAAAAAGTAATTGAAACATTTATAAATATTTTTTGACAAAAGAATTTATATGTATATTTTAAAGCCTTACATTAACTACCCAGTTTGTATGATCACTAAGTATCTTTTATAAATAAACGTTAATTTTAAGCTAGAGAAGTAATTCTATAAGAAAAGTAAAGGGAAAATTTAAGTAATAATTAATTATGCATTTAATAGCAGGACAATGATCCTTATCTTCACTAAGAAATGATAATGTTTAGACAATAATTATTTTAAATTTAGTAATAAAATATTGTATTTGATATAAATGCAAACAAGAAAACCGTAAAAACTAAGTTTTTATTTACTCCCTTTATTTGCAAACTAAGTTAACCATCATGTAATTAAATAATTGATTGACTACTGCAAATGAAACGTACAGAAAAAATATCTGTGTCGCAAATCTCAAAAATATCTCCATACTCAGTATGAATTGTTCTAAAAATAATCTTAGCGCATAATTTTTTTTTCTAGCTTTGCGCCGAAAAAAGTATAAAAAGTTACACAGGCATTTTTAACGCGAAATTAAAATATTTCTTATACTTTCCTTTTAAGAAATGAATATTGTCATAAGTGTAGTATTATTAAGTTGTTTTAACTGAAAATTTGATAGGATGTATTGTTAGGCGCCACAAATCTGCTGTCTAAATTTCAGCTCGATCGGACCACGGGAAGTGGTCGAAAAAATCGAAGCCAATTTTTGCACCATTACAGACAATGCAACTTAAAATAAAGGGAGTATAAAAAGGAAGATATTCACAAACACGCTATGTTTTTTTTTTTTAAAATATGAAACGCTTTAAAGATTGTCTCTATAAATCTCCTATGTTTTAGGCCTTGGTCTTGCTACGGAGTAAAATTAATGATTAATGAAAAAAAATTAAACAGTATAACAGAGTAGTTAACTTTTAGGCTGTTGGCACGCTGAATGATTTAGAAATCCGAGTTTGGCACACACTTAGCAAAAAGTTGCCGACCCCTGGTCTAAATGTATTCAATTCATCGAGAGTTATTCCGCATTGTTATGCATGGTAGTATCCCACCGATGATCAGACGAGGGCGAAAAGGGAATCGCGTCAGCCGTAGTCTAAGATCTGAACATTTAGTATTAGTGACCAACAGGAGACTTATACAAATGTCCCGGCTGCCATGATAAATAATACAGCGATGTAGATCTTTCTAATGTGTTACCTAAATGTGATTCAGTTCGTTTGGTTTATTACATGTTGGGACTAGAATAGAAGCCGAATGATTTAAGTTTGCTTTGTCTAATACTGAAATGTCGAGACGATATTATTGAGACCGATGGTTCTCAAGAGAGATCTCAATATGGACATCCGTTGTATATTTTTCTTATTTTGTTTGTAGATTAACATTAAATACAACCTGACAATGCTGATACGTAGCCCCTATGACAGGGCCACCAGTGCAGTCTTATTCAGCAACAACATTGGAGATTGGTTTAGGACTACCGTTGGAGTACGACAAGGATGCTTGCTTTCGCCAACACTGTTCAACATCTTCCTGGAGAGAATCATGTCAGATGCATTAGAGGATCATGAAGGGACTATCAGCATAAATGGCAGAAGGATCACCAACCTTCGATTCGCAGATGATATAGATGGACTCGCCGGGAGTGAGGAAGAATTAGCCAATCTAGTGGAGCGACTGGACAAAACTTCCGCATCCTATGGCATGCAAATTAGTGCCAAAAAAACTAAATTAATGACTAGTAACACCAGCGGCATCACCAAGCAGATCAAGATTGGTGGGCAGAGTTTGGAAACAGTTAGCAGCTTCAAGTACCTAGGAGCTATTGTATCCGAAGAGGGCTCCAAACCAGAAGTAATGTCCAGGATTGCCCAGATAACAGCATCACTAAAGAGGCTCAAGACAATATGGAAAGACAAGACCTTAGCCCTCAGCACCAAAATCAGGCTGATGCGCTCATTGGTCCTCTCCATTTTCTTGTATGCTTGCGAGTCATGGACACTAACAGCGGAGCTGGAAAATAAGATAAACGCCATGGAAATGAGATGCTTCAGGACCCTGCTCGGTATCTGTTACAAAGACCATATCTCCAACGAACAGATATGAAAAAGAATACAACAGGAAATTGGAAAGTATGAAGACCTGCTGGTCACAGCCAAGAAAAGAAAACTGGAATGGTATGGCCACGTCACCAGAAGTGTGGGTCAATATATCAGGTTTTGTGGTTATTCTGTCATAAGAAGGGGACAGTCTGTCCAAATGGGTAGTGGTCAATCCGCCCTCCCTAGTTTATTCATTAGTTATGTTATTAAAAACTCAAAGTGCTCTTCAAGTGGAGTAACACACATGGTGTTCTAGGTCTCAATGACTGTCAACACTCGTTTCCATTCATTTGTGTGTATGTGTGGGAGTGTACTAGTACAACTTACTAGCTCAGTACTAGGCTACTAATAACTATTTCAAACTCACACCCACCGTTTGTGCAAATTTGTAGACGCGTCAAACACTGCGGCCGCATTCACTTTTGCCCACCTAAATGTTTAGCCTGCAACGATCTACTTCTCCCTTCCCCTCCCCGTGTTTCCGCAAAACACTCTTCGCTACTGGAGGTGCCCACCGTTTCTCCTTGACGACCGTTGGCCTGAGAGCTTTCTCTACATCCGGCCCAAAAGTCTGGAATCTACTCCCCATCCAGCTCAGGCAGACTGGTTCTATCATTACTTTTTAAGAAAGAACTTAAAAACACACAACTACATAACTCTAATTTAATATTTACTTTCCTTAAACATTTTTAGGCTCATGCTGTCTTACTTTTAACCCTTACAGTCCCGGGCGCGTATATAGCGGAACTGAAGGCAGCATAGATAGAAGTAGGTCGGTACAGGAAGGGTTAATTCGGTAAATACTACATTCGCTTGCTCTGTCTGAGGTGTTTTGGAAAGGTTTTGAGATTATCAATTAGCTCTTCATCCTTTGATATAATCCAAACATTTTTTTAAAATAATTATTGAATTTTAATTTTATCTAGAGAATTGTATCCGAGCTCTATGCATGTTTCTGTTGCTCAATGTTAAATGCGCTCTGAGCTTACATTAGGTTTGTTGGCAGCGCTTTATAAATAAAAGTATTTTACTTAATTTGTGTGTGTGTATGTGGGCGCCACGTTGTTTTTAGAAGCACTGGTCTAGACGAAATAATTCAATATACGGTAAAAGTGTTGTAGATCAGTTTGATATATGGATATGATCTCTGTGTGTAATGCATTGTTTTTCTGTGTATCTGACTATTGGAAGAGGAGACAAGACATATTCATTCCTGTTGTATATATACAGATATATAGAGCCATTGTGTAAGATTGAAAGATTAGGCAAAAGTGAGATAGATATAATTAGAGAGAGAAAGAGGGTGAGGGAGAGTGTTAAAGAGCGTTTGGGAGGGCGGTAAAGTGAGAGAGTGAGAGAGAGAGAGAGAGTTAGTGTAAAACGTTTTAGAGACGAAGGTTTAGAGAGATAAAAGAGAGTGAAATGGATGGAAGGGAGGGAATGTGAGAGATATAGAGAAATGAAGTGTGGGAGAGTGAGCGAGAGAGCGCGAGAGATGCAGGGGAAGTAAGCGAGGAAAGGAAAGATTCAGAGTGTGAGATAGGGAGATATTTTTAAATCTTACTCATTTATTATAGTATTAAACGCGCAAAGTCATACAAGAGTTAAAATAAAGTAAAATAAAATTAGTCTGGGATCAAATTTTCTACCAAAGTTTTCTTCAATAATATTTACCTGATTATTTTTAAAGACGTCAAATTGTATAGACGTCACACGTCGTGTTTGTCAAAAGATTCAGTATTAGAAGCGTGTGTAAAAAGATTAAAATTAAGTAAAATATTATAGACGTCACACGTGTTTCTAAAAAGTTTAAGTATTAAATCATCATCATCATCTGTCCTTTGGGTTCCTTGTGGAACATAGGGCCTCTGTCAAAGCACGCCACTCTTCACGGTCTCTTGCTAGTCGCTTCAATTCTTCCCAGCTCTTTCCAGTTTTTTCAGTTTCATCCAGTATGCTTCGTCTCCACGTTCGCTCTATGTCGTATTAAATGCGTGTGTAAAATGATGAAGATTAAGTATTAAATGCGTGTGGAAAATGATGAAGATGAAGTATAAAATGCGTGTGTAAAAAAGATGAAGATTTAGTATTAAATGCGTGTGTAAAAATATGTGAATAGCGCAGTCGTAATGTCATTTGTATTACTTAATCGGATTTCATGATTATATTTCTTTTTAAATTTAAAGCAAAACAAAACGTTTGTGAATATATTTAATGAAGTGTGTGTTAAAAATCTGAGTCTTCTGTTGTCTGTCTAGGATCGTGTTTACTATGAAATAATACACTCAAGCCACTCGATGAATGCTTAAAGAAGAATTTAATGCTTGAACTTGTGTACAATAATAACATTAAAATTTATTAGCTTCTTTATCGCTAAAAAAAAATAAAAAAATAACTACACCTATTTGTGCCTAATAAAGATTTTGGTGCAGAAACATCTAGAACGGATTTTCCCCGAACAATTCAGAAAAAAGAAGATGCGCACTAGAAAGTTGTCGAGACTACGAGAAAACCTATTGGTGTTATTACCTCATAATTAATAACTATCTATACAATGATACGCAAATAATCTCGACGTCAAAGTAAAATTAAGAATTAAAAAACTCTATGTATAAATTATCGAGACTATTCTAAATTCAATATGGAAACTATTATGGTATTATAATATTATGCTATAGACCTCATATAAAACAGGTGCATATAAAGATTGGCTATAAATGATTTAATGTGTATGCTAATTAATTATGATCTCCAACTAACTGACAATTCCGGTAAATAAAATACTCGTTTTTCTTTTTGTTTGGAATGTGTTTTTGACAATGTATATTATAAGAATGAAGGCAATTAGTAAATATATGTCCATCATGAGACCGCTCCGTCTAAATGACAGCCACTTTTACAAGTCTGTCAGGAAAGAAATATATTTACCGCACTTTGGAGACCTCATTTATTTTATATATTGGCCTATTTATATTTATTTACCTTCATTATAGCGTCTACACATTTCTACTCCATCATAATATGAACCACTGGGAATTACCGAAAATCCCATTGTTTCCCTTCAATGGTGGTTTTTCCTGTAGTCTATAAATAGAATTAGACTGATATATGCATTAGAACAAGAAATCAATATTGTCATTACGACAGAGACTCTTCCCCCACCCCCTTTTTTTTTGGCGATTCTCTGATGTTTCGTTGGTTGTTCGTGACTGAATTGCTAATTGGGAATACTGTATCAGTTCGTTGTTATCGGAACACATGATTCTATTATTATACATTGATTCTTATACGACGGATATATGCCAAATGTGTATCAATATAAGACTGTAAGAATATAACAAAGCAAGAATGAAAATATATAAAAAATGTAACAATAATTATGCAGCTTGAAACAGTGTAACAATGTAGCAAAGTCAAAATGAAAAATTAAAGTATTTAACAATTTAATAATGTAACGATGTAAGAATGTAACAATCTCCCAAATGAAACAATGTAACACTGAACTCGTCTTATTGGTAAAGCACAAAGTTTGTCATATTATGAATTTGAATTAGCATGACATAATAATGCAACTATACAAAATTTAATTTTAGGGTTTCGGAGAGCTCATTGATCTTTCACGCGTTTTCCTGCTGTTTCATCATGTGTGAATGTAATATTTGTACAGAAATTCTAATTTAGACTTGAAATTCTAACAAGTGCTAGTTAAATGTTTATTAAGTCAAACAAAAGAATCGAAAGTTCGTGCTGAGAATTAATGTGGTGACATTAAAGCAAAAATAATATTCTTCTTTTTTTTTTTTTTAATCCGTTTTTGTTGTGTTTTTGGAATTGTATCTTTTTTAAAGATTTTTTTAAATAATCGACACAAGCAGCGCTAGAGGACGTGATACCACGCATATAATAAGAATATAAGAAATTTGGTGTTCGAATAAATATCCACGCTTCGTCTCGTATTTAGTGGAAAACACATACATTTAAAAAAAAAAAAAACAAGACCTAGAAATGAAAGACGTTTGTATAAATACTTTATATGCAATTTTTTGTTAAGCATTGGCTTTCTGAAGATCAGGATGACTGGCAGTGGGTCAGTTAGCCTTGCTAGGATGTGGCTGTCAAAAACATAGAGACAAATCCGGATTTAATATAAAGGATTTAGAAATAGAAGAGCAACCAATGAGCAAACAGGATATCTAGAAACACAACCCTTTAATTAGGTGTGGTAGAGTCCATCCTTAGTGTGAAAACAGATTTCGGGCAGAAATAGAACTGAAAGACCCTGATGCTTCCTAAACAAATAGCAATTCTAAAGAAATTTGCTAAATAAATTGACTTATAAATATCTTCGTTAAATATTTACATACTGTAATACTAATCAATGGGACACGATGGCCGAGCGGCAGCGCGTTCGACTGGCGATCCGAAGGTTACTGAGTTCCAATCCTAGTGGAGGCAAATATTTTTTTTTTACCGGGGCTTGAGGATGTCCCTGAGTCTACCCAGCTCTGATGAGTACCTGACATTAGTTTAAGGTAAAGTAAAGGCGGCTGCGCATTATGCTGGCCACACATCCTCTTGTATGTCGTGGCCACAGAAACTGGTGAACGCTGCTTCACCAGCCCTATGATCCGTTTGGTCCGAAGGGTACCTTACTTTTACTTTAATACTAATCAAACGCTTTAAAAAAAATCTCTTTCAGAAGTATTTTTATCTCAACCTTCCTTTTTTATACTTAAACAGCTTAATAAACATAAGTAGAAGACAAATTAAATAGCAACAATACAACAACAATAACATATGGTATACAATATAAACATTGAACAGCTTAGGTTTAGTTCAAAAGCTTTCAACAGCCTACTCTATCACCAATCCCTTCACATACATGTAGAGACACATGGGGAAAAAAGAAGAAAATAATTTATCGGTAGAATCGTGTTCCGCAGCAATAAGCCTCAGGGCCCAAGCCAGCACATTGCACTCCGGACAATAAGACGTCTTTAACGTCAGCAGGTTTTATTCTAAGTAGATTTTTTATTTTTTTATGTTCAGACAATTTCTTCGGAAGCGCTTTCCCATTGTCTTGTAGAATAATGCCTTAAATAGAGAGAAAAGAGAGAAAATTGCTTCCATGACGCAGTTCTTTGGATTTTTGTTTTTATGCCAATTGACAGAGATGATGGAAAAAATAAAGCACTTTGAAGCAAATAATATGTAGAAATAACACACATAAAGACGCACACACATATATTATATATTATATATACACACATATACAAATATATAGTTCTATCCGCTTGTGTTTTCTTTCTCACCGACGCACTGAACAAATTAGTCTGATATTTTCCGCTCACTGGGTAACCATGCATGATATTAAACCCCCCGAGGGCTAAGAAAAACAATTCCATTTCATATTATGTTAATACAGAGAAAGAAATATTCGAAGGTTCTGATGCTTGGTTTTAACAATTTTTTTAGTAATCACATTTTTTATGACCGCCACATTTCTAATACACATTCTTATTACGTTACAGACGCTCTATACAGAATATTTTTTTGAGTCCTTCGCTTAGGATTGGTTTAAGATCAAATGATCATAATCCTTGTTTTTCTACTTTTTCGTTCTCAAAAGTTATGATTGGGATGATTCAGACAACAAGTCCGATAGTTGTAATGAACTGCGCAGTGACTGTCAGTTGTTTTAGTCCACCGAACAGTTTGTCATTGAAGGTAGCCTCCTGTGGCACGAATGGCTGACCGGGTAGAATGGTACAGAGGGCAGGTTAGAAGAACAGTTTCCGCATTTTCGGAAGCTGTTCCACAGGGGCACATTTCGCTTGCTCTGAATCGTAGTTTGCGGAACATGTGTTTCTTCAGCCTGTTATGACCAGTCCTTAGTCTGAAGATGATGTGTTAAAATTGGCGAGAGAGTTTGAAGTAAGCATCAATCTGTGGGTTGTTTTGTTGCAGCTCAGACCATCTTTCGAATTAATTCCTTTTGAGTATTGCCTTAATTTTTCTTCGGGGTGTTTGAGATGGGTCTGTCTGGTTTTGTCTGCCTCCAGCTTTAGCTAAGGTGTCGGCAGTGTCATTCCCTTCAATTTGTTTCATCGTTGTTTTGATTTCCATTGTATTTTGTAGGCTTAAATAAAAATTTGTATCAAATAGAAAATTGACACATGAATTTATCAGGCAACAATAGTTAGAACTACTCTAAAAGAGAAATTGATTTCAATCAATTTCAATGCACATTCTTTTCGGGACGATTGTTATTGTCTGGGAGATTATCAAGACAAAAGACAAAAGAGTCCGCGTTATTGATTGGATAATGTTCCGTCAAGTATGTTAAAACTATCGCAGTAAATAACAAAATAACAAAGCACCGGAGTTTTGTAAATAATCTTGGGGACGTTACAATGCAGTAAAGTAACAACAGCTTTATGGATGACTACATCACCCTGAGAGAACAGCTAAGCTTGGGATTATGACCAGAAAACAATACGTTTTTATTGGTTTGACGTCACACATGTAGAAGTTTCAACAATAAAGTAGGCGCTGAATTAAAGAAACCCATTCATTATATTCATTTTAGTTTTTTGTTTTTGTTTTATCTGTAGCTATAGGCCTAAGTATTTGTTTTCCTCGGGCAATACCGGGCAATTCAGCTTGTATATATTATAGGCCTTTATAAATATATATAATAGTGCACGTGTACTGTATTCTTATTGACCAATAGATTTGCTGAGCGCTCATAATGTTCACTTGACCTGCTTGATGTGCACAAATGTCACAGCCATTGCTCAACACTGCCAATTAGTGCCAGGACTGTTAATGTAAATGTAGGTCTAACAATAATAAATTTTATCCCATAATATCGCAAATAATCTTTTGTCACTAGTATCCTCACAACCTTGACCTTCATTCAGCTAGAATCAGAAGTGAGGGGAGGGGAGCATAGCGTATCCAGCTGACGGGAGTTACTAAAAACTCATTTATTATTTATCTGCTCTTACTGGTGTGCGTTAGAAATCTCAGGAGAATTTTTTCAGAGAAGAAGAATTTTTTCAATGCCATAATATCATTTATTTCTGTGCTTCCATTTTTCGTTCTTTTCTTCCTGATTGATAATAAGGTTGAAAACGCAAGCGTGTGCTTATATTTAAATCTTATTTTGGCGTGATTTATAGATATATTATATAAATACATGTGTTTTTTTTTAGAATCCAAGCTAAAATGTCCTTAATATCTTTGTTCACGGTCCAAATGTCTAGTATTTATATCCAATATGTTTGTCTCCGCCGTCCAAATATCCAAATTGTCATTATCCTCCATGAAAATGTCCAAGATTTCAGTGTTCACCATCCAAATGTCCAAAATGTCAATGTCTAACGTCAAAATGTCCAAGATGATTTCAGTGTCCACAATCCAAATATCCAAAATGTCAATGTTTACCGTCAAAATGTCCAAGATTTAAGTCTCCACCGTTCAAGTATAAAAAATTACCGTGTCCGCATCTGCATCTAAATTCTATAGAATGACGAAACTCTGACCACTTCGCTCAAAAGTATCTGATATAGTAATTGAGCTGGACGACTGAAAAGTTCACCACCAGTTAAAGGTCAATCGGCAAACAAATTCTCGTTTAAAGAATGTTCTGGGAATTCCCGCGTGTACATCCTAATAATAAAAAGCACTATAATCATGGCAGTAAATGCACGTGCCCTGAATAAAACAATGCTTCTTTAGGAAATAAAACTAACATTTGAAAAAAAAATAGAACTAGTGATATTACACTGTCACGCATTTAGATTAAAAGAAATATACTTATTTTTTCTGTACGATGTTTGCAAAAGATTGCTTAATATGTATATTCTATATAGTGTTTCATAATTCATCATCTGTCCTTTGGGTTCCTTGTGGAACATTGGGCCTTTGTCAAAGCACGCCACTCTCCACGTATCTCTTACCACTTGCTCCAGTTCTTCCCAGCTCTTTCCAGTTCTTCCAGCCTCATCCAACATGCTTCGTCTCCATGCACGCTTGGGTCTTCCTCTGTGTTGTTTGATTCTACTCTAAAACCAGCCTAGCTCTATTGCTGCTAACTTTTCCTTGTGGTGTTAAATCCATCTACACTTTCTTTTCCGCCTTAGATTTCTTTAAGAAACGATTTCTTTCGAAAGAACTACAAGATATTTCGTCAATAATGTATTTTATTATTATAATAATGTGTCTTCCCTTCTTCCTCTCCCCCACCTGACCATCCCCCAAATATCATCTAAAAGACAAAATGCCAAACAAGATGCCGTAAGTTGAGAATATATTATGTACGGAAATGAAATTCATGGCTTTGGGCTTATTGATTCTGCGCCAAAATTCCTGTCTTGTGATTTATTTTAAGTTGTGGGGCCTAGATGATAAAGTACTAAACTTATCATGCAGATTACTGAGGCCGAAAATTGTGGGAAAAGATTTACATCGGGATTCTATGGATGTCCCTGGGCATACATTTGTCGTCTGGCAGAGACGTGTGGCAATTCAATAATGTTGACAAACTGCCTCGCCGTCGACATCATCAGGAAACACAGACTTATAGGAAAAACAGACTTATAGAAACACATAGACTTATATTAACACATAGACTTATATTAACACATAGACTTATATTAACACATAGACTTATATTAACGCATACACTTATAGAAACACAGACTTATAGTAAAAAGACTTATAGGAAATACTTATAGAAACACAGACTTAGATAAACTGCAATATTAGATGGATTTACAAAAAGGTTGTAAGCAAATATTCAAAGGCTGTTAAAAGTAATTTTAATCAAATATTTTCAAAAGTTGAACAGGAACGCCGAATACATTATGTGTGCCTCATATATTCTGGAAATTATTATCGAAGGATTTTATAATCCAGTCAAAACTGTGTATTTTATTCTCAGTGAATATGAAAGACATCGTATGAACGCCATTTATGTTAAAGAACTACCGCACCTATAGCTACAATTCGATATAAGGACGTGTCTATTAAATGGATGACCGTTATAGAAAAATATATATATAAAATATGCTTAACTCACGGCGTTGTTTTGTTTTTTGTGAAGTTTAAATGTCACGTGATATTTGATCCGAGTTTTTTTATGTGTTTTTTTTTTAGTTTTATTACCCGAAAATGACACAAAAGCAAATGAATTGTGAGATTATCCTTTCTTAATGTAAAACATTGAAGAATAGTATTCAATCATTTTCATCCTACACATTAGACATATCTATGGTTCAAACCCGGTCTGCGGGCATGGAATGGGTTGCCTGAACAAACCAGGAAAACCAGTAACTTAGCATCATTTAAACCACTGCACAAAATGCAAGACTAGACTCAGACCCCGAATAAGCGTAGGAGAGATAATAATTAGTCAGTAATATTCCTTATACATGTATTACAAAACAGACCTTGTTTGGCATCACTATTGAATGAAATGTGGAAACATTTTTAATTTAAGGGAGATAATTAACCCGTTTCATTTGAGCTAATATTTCTTTTTTTTTTTTTTCTTTTACAAAACAAAATTGGCTCACAATTTATAGATTTCAAATGATCGAGCTGTAAAAAGTATTTAAAAATTATATAAATATTATATGACTAAAAATGTCTATGTATATTTTAAAACATTACATTAACTTCCCAGTTTGAATGACTAGTACATACCTATTCCACAATTATTGAGGATGATTGTACCGTACGTTAATAAACAATAAATATACGGTCATGTCACTACACTGATATCAAAATTTCATTAATAGTAGAAGACAGGGATCGGTCGGCCGCATACTCTACTTGTATAATAATGACCCTTACTTCTTCGAAAAGTCCATTGCGATTCCTATTTCTTATTAGTATAATAATATGAAGGCCTACTGTTGAGGTATATAAGATATTTACAGCACTTGCGTTTACATCATATATCATCCAAAAACGAATCGATTCAAATAGCTGAGGTGTTCAAATTATATCAGGTACCCTTGTATCACGCACTTGCCCTTCACCGCTCCCCAATCGCCCCCGGGAACATCAGCGCCCCCTTAAAATCTCACGCCGCCCCCGGGGGGCGATAACGCCCCTGTTGAGAACCTATGGGATAAATGATGCATGTATCAATGCAGGTTGTGAACAATTTGAAAATCTGTTATGATTATTATGATCAATAAAATTGATAATTCATATGCATCATTTTTTATAAAAATCTGGATGGTGCGCGACTATTGGGACACCGTGTATATAAATTATAGAAAGATTTAGAATATATAGATAGACAGATAAATAGATACATAGATACATAGATCGAGAAATTGATGGATAGATAGACAAACAGACAGCCATATAGATATATATATATATATAGATAGATAGTTAGATAGATAGTTAGATAGATAGGTGCTAACAATACTTTAAAAAAAAGATTTACATTTCGGATTTTCCCGGAGAGTTTTTCTTCCAATCGTCACTCCACTTTCTTCTTTTCTCTTTTCTTTCATTGCCTTATCACAGCTAAGAAGATCCCAGTGTCTCGCTTTGCCTCTTTGACACAGTCAAGATATGTCAATGTTTGACCCCCGAACTAGCTTTAGCGTGACAGGTTCCACAGAGCGATGGAGGGAGGGGGGGCGCTTAGAGAAGATAAAGAAAAAAAAAGCTATGAATAATTTAATACTGCTTCAGCTGTCTTGCAATACAGATGTGTCTAGCATGGGCCCGCAGACAGTTCCAGACACCCAGACATCATCTGGTCATTTTCTTGTGGGGGGATGGGGGGCACATAAGAGTGGAAAGAAGTATATGTCATTTTTTGTTCTTTTTTTGGAATGCCAATATCCGTCAAGCGGTAACTGGTTCTGACCCTTAAAAGACAGGATTTGTAGTTTGGTCGTGACCTTGATCCTTTCGCCAAATAACAAGTCAAAATGTCTTGATCAAAACAGTGAGACAATATTAGCTTGTGAATTATATGTTGGGTTGCAAGGTTGCACAATTGGAAAAACAACACTATTAACAACAACAACCACAACAACAAAATAATGTGACCATAAAATAGAATCTATATAAATATATAAAGTAGAGTGTGTGTGTGGATACCGATCCCCATTGGTTAATTTAAAAAAGACAGGTGATCTTATTAATATATATGTTACGGCCAAAACCCGAAGTGCGGCCAGATCGCTTTGGCGCGTGGACAATGTCCGATGTGCTGTAAATTGCCAGTGTTTACGTTATTTTGGCTGGAAATCCTTGGCCATGTCGGATGTGCTGATGCAAGAATGTTCGGTAGGCGGTACAATTGTGATGGCGGCTTGCATATGGTAGCACGGACTGTTATACGTACGCTGTGACGATAATTTTCTTTTCATCTGCTGCTTTTCAGAGAAAGTCAGTCGAAGTCAATTTATTATCACACGATTTAGTAAACTATCTACCTGGATAAAAACACCATTTGCGTCATAAATTGACTGGATGGTGTATGCGAGTCGAGGATTGACTTTTTATAAGCTAGGTGGTAAGGCAGGAGCGACCGTATTTTTATCAAGCCATTGTCCGCGCGGTCTAGTTTCGTGTGTTGTATAAACATGGGTGGTCCGCCAGTCGCAATGAGATACCCTTGAGATAACACTACTGCACCAATAAACTGAGGCATTTGACTTACACAAATACCGAGCATCGTTTGTTGATTATTATACTTTGTGTACATGTGTGTTCTAGTTCTAGGTACTGTAGATTATAAGCGGTGTTCCAACAAATATAAATATCGTGCATCAAAGCCAATATAGCGTTCGCAATGGGCGTGGCTTAGGTTTTTTAGTGACGTATTTGTGTAAATAGAAGCCACTATTGGTGTACAAAAATGGTGAAGTACTTCTTTATCATGCTAAATTCACATCTGAATATTGGCTATCCTACTCAAAAAAAGGAAGTAAATAGTAGTGTAGATTAATTGATTAATGTGATTAGGCTAGGGCCGGCTAAACCTATTTACACTTTCAATTTCACTTTATAGGCCTACACTTTTAATGTTTCGTAGGCTAGGCTAATGGCTAAGTAGGGATGCCAAGTGATAGCGTTGGTGAATAGGCTATCTAGTCAAGTCACTAATAGGCTCACATCGTCTATGATCTATGTCTATGATAATAATAAAATAGCCTAAATCTTAACAAGACTTAAAACACAAAACATCATTTTAAAAAAGCTCGAGCCTATATGAAACTTTATTAATACAGCGGCCTTGCACTTGTACACCACTACTACACAAAGTAAACAAAAATCACGCGCGTTTTGTCACGTGATTGCAAACGCCCTATAGCGCTAAAGAATAAGTTCTGCTATCACGCCTATAGACTAACAAGCCAATTTTGTTTTGATGAGTAGAAAGTGCCCGTAGGGACAGTACAATTACCTGGGGGCATTCAGGCTTCGATTGGGCGCGCGACAACGTGCACCCTGATGGCCACCCCATCCCTCTGTCACAACATGACACTGCCTATGTTACTTGTTGTTTCATTGTGAGTATTGTATTCCTCGGCACGAGTTTGTATAACAGTCTATATGCATTTAACTAGGGCTGTATCCCATGTAGCGGCGTTTCAATTTCAATAAATTCGTATTATTGTTCTGTAGGTAATCCAATTTCTTCTACTGATGAGACTAGTATGCTGGGCGAAGTTGGCGTACATCGGAACCAACATTTGATATGAAAACTATGTTCTTAGATACTTTGAATACGTTACTGCAAGAAAAAGCTAATAATAGCTGGATCATCAGCAGAGACAAATACTGTGCTTTTATTGGTTAATCTAAACGATTATGCATGCATAAAAGGTCAAAAAGAAGAACATTTCCGGTCTTAGTCGAACATTTTCTTTGAAACATGTCTGCTACGTTACTGGTTGTACGAAAATATGTCGCGAATTAAATTTTATTTTATTTCCAAAAGATGGCACCAAAAGAAAACGATGGATTGTGAATGTCAGATTTGAAGAATCACCTATTTAAAATCCCAAACTAATTGCTTGATGCAAAAGAATGTTCGTGTTGTTGTTTTTTTATAAATCTCCGCACTGTGTTTTTTTTAATTACCAAGGACGCAACTGTTGACTAACTTATTTTTTAAACAGAAGCTAAATTTAGCCCAACGCGACTAACACTTTGAGTATTAATTATCGCCGACTCAATTTTGATGTTAAAAACGGATTCCTCATAACTAATCTTGTAGCCGTTGTAAATTTCTAAAAGACCAGAACTGGCTGTCGATGTTGAAATCAATTGTCAAACAGCACCAAAAGCATGGTTTTTGTTTACGAAAATGGCGGTAAATTTCACCGGAAGTTCACGATCATTACAGTTCAAAAGGTCACACCTAATTTAGACTTGTCAATTGGTGACGTTAAACAGGCTAAAGCAAAGCAGAAAAAAGAAAGTGTTGACTATCGTCGACTAAGAAAGTATGAAGTATTGAAGTTGACAAAACTTATTGTGCCAGTAACAAAAGTCAATAGCGTTATTTTGTACTATGTGCACTCAGAAGAGTAATAGACGAACTTGACTGATTTTGTAATTTAGTATAAATAAAGATGGATAATTTACTATAATAAACTAATTTGACTGATTTTTATTTATTTTAATTAAAGATTGATAATTTACTATAATAAACTAATTTGACTTATTTTGTAATTTAGTATAATTAACAATCAATATAGTCCTAATGTGATAATTACTTTGGGCGAACGCCCCTAGCCATTTCGCGAACTGGCCGGCCAAGGTCCGAAATCAAGAAAAGATCGGGCGTTGGCCGGTCAAAAGTGAGGTGATATTGGCCACTTCGCGATCTGGCCGACTTCCGGCTTTAGCCGTAACATATACATATTTTACTTTTGCTATCTCGCTTTTTGCACGTGTCCTCCCTAGCTGAGTGGTAAGCGTATCCGACTACCTTGCGGGTGACTTGGGTTCGATTCCCCACTGATATCGTGTTTTTTTTTTACTTTTTCTACTTTTTCAGTAAATAGTTATAATTATATTATTTGTAAATTATTATAGCTTTCTGTACCTACATTGTAGTTTATAAAAAAATTGTATCAGTAGCTAGAGGCCTATGTATTTTTTCCCCGGGCAACGCCGGGGAATTCGGCTTGTATTTATTAAGTTCACGATGCAAAAAAAAGATTTAAAAAAAAGAAATGAAATTTCCGTGTAAGTTTGTGTATAAAAATGATTTAATTTGTTTTATTTTAACCCTCCCTTTGTCACCCTCTCTCTCTCTCTCTCTCTCTCTTTCATCACCTAACGCAGCGGTTCCCAACCTGTGGGTCGCGACCCCTTTGGGGGTCGACCGACCATTTCACGGGAGTCGCCAAGGACCATCGCAAAACACTTATTTGTGGCTTTCCACAAAAACATGTACAGCACAATATTCTTCGATGGCGCCACCTCAGAACCCTCCACTGTGTAGCGGGGTTTAACATGATTGTGTCCTGGCACCAACGCACTTTAGTCTTGACCAGGGAATGGCAACCTTTTGATAATAGTGTACCAAATAGAGATTTATAATTCTTCAAGAGTGCCAACACCCTGCTTTAGCACTCTATTTCTAGACTAATAAGAAGATTTTTTTTTTCAGGTGTCGCTCTGCGTACCAAGTCTGGCACGCTTGCCGTAGGTTGCCGATCCCTGGTCTAGACTTACTCATTTCTTTACAGTCTTCAAGCCTTATTAAATACGGCTTTTACAATAAATGTGATGATACCTTGTGTATACCATGTGACTATTATAAAATGAAATAAATGCGTACTGATGAAAACAAACTAGTAGTTAAAAGGGTGTTTTAAAAATTACATTTATAATGTAAAAACATGATTCAATTGATTGTTCATTTTACTTATTTTTATCAATTTTAGTACCTTAACTGGTATACACATATACAATATTTCTTTTTTTTTTTTTCAAATGGAAATATTGTGCAGTAAAAAAATTTTTTTTACTCAAATTATTGCGATAGAGACTTAAAATTAGGACTATTATCTCCCTTGATTAGATTTAGTAAGCATTTTTTTTATTTATTTTTTTTTTTAATCGGGTTTGCTCACGTTGAATTTTTTTTTAAGAAATGTAAAGAATATGGTTTTAATAATATAGCAACATTATATGTTTAATCTTAATAGGGGTCGAAGAATCAGTTCATTGGGGTCACCTAAGACCACCGGAAAATATATATTTATCAGCTTACAGGCGGGCCCACCCACATGCAGATACATTCACATACGAGTACCCGGCATGCTGACATCAGCGCACCAACCCTATCACATATCTACTTTAAATAGTTGCGAAAACAGTTGGATGCGCCGAACTACTATTTCACACTGAAGTCAGATAGTTATCGAGAGAAAAAAAATTAAAACGTGTTTAAGCTTTGTGGTAAACTCAGAACTCTTTAACTTTAAAATCAGAAAGCAAGACCGCAGTTCAAAGCACTTTATGGCGATAAAAGTGAACTGCAGAAAATAACTTACTTTGTTGACAACTTTGAAATCTTTAATGAGTAAAATCTATCACTGCAATGACGAGTCAATTTTTGTAACAATCCTTAATTTGTCTGAAAAGATCGGATCATTCCAATAATAAAACTTTAGCTTTGGCATAAAAATTGGATGTAAATAAAATGTACATGTTGCTTAACTTATCTGCTTTCTTTGAGGAACACGACATTGAACCAGATAAAAGGATTACGATGATAAAATATGTGAAACAACACGTGCACATACTTGCAGACGAAATTTCATCCAACTTTTCAAATTTATCTAGCACCCATTTGCACTTGAAAGAAGGTCATGCACAGTCAAATTTGATCATGTCTCTGAGACAACACAAGAGAAGTTCATTTAATGTATTAACAACTAATTTTTCTATTATGCCAATTTAAAAAATCAGGATCAAGTATTTGCAGTCATAGGCTATACTATTTTGTTTGAGACTGTGTTACATATTTTTTCGAAAGGGCTTTCCAGCTTGTTACTTATTAAATCTAAATACAGAAGAGGACTTGTAGTGAAAGATGATCTTCGTTGTATAAGCCAATGAGAAAGACGCAATCTCAATCTTAGCACTGAAGTTGTGTTGTAATTGGAAATAAATATTTCACAATATATAATTTCAAATGGATTTTTGTGATTAATCACTGTGCTTTAATTATGTTCAATTTGTAACACTGAAAATACATCCTGCACATGAAATATTTACATAAAAATTTTATAACAGTAGCCAGACAGGATAAGATCGGGGAGGGGGTTGGGTGGTCGGGTTAAATATGAGGTAAAGATAGAGAGTATATAGGGTGCAGAGAGAGAGAAGGAGAGAGAGGGAGGGAAGAATTAAAATTAGAGATAGAAGTGGAGAGAGAGAGAGAACAGTATAAATCGAGAGAGTTGAATCAGTGGATAAAATGTATATCTATTTATTTATCTATGTAGGCCAGGGATCTCAAACTCAACTGAAGGCATGTACCATTTTATCACTTAACAGATGTGTCAAGGTCCCCCCCTCCCCCCCCCAGAAAAAAAAGACCCTAGTAAACTAAAAACACTTTATACATGTTAACTCATTTTACTACTTATCACTAATAATATGCCAATTAGTTTACAATTTAAACACAAATAATGATACCAAAGTGAACAATCATTGTTATTATTAAGTATGTTACGTTTATAAAATTAACAATAAAATTTGATGTGTATCAGTACTAGCTGTCTACATTTCACGAATAGTACATTTTTGTAGGCTTACTGGCGTGTGACAAAAATCCACTTGGTGGGCCGTGTGCGGCCTGTAGCTCTCTTTCTCTCTATATATATATTTATATATAAATATAAATATACTATATATAAGTTATTTAAAATATACATTATACTAACTATAAGAGAGAGGAGAGACAAAACTGAAGAGAGAGAGAGAGAGAGAGAGAGAGTCAAGGAACGCTATTTTAGATTATAAAAGTGTAGAGAAACGTAGTTAGACTTCAATACAAGTCATAGAGGAAATCTCAAATTATTGCTCAGAATACTGCTGTGGATGTAAGTTCGCGCCATGCCCCCGTAATGCCCACATAACCATTGCACCCTGAGGCAAATCGTGTAAAAAAATATTTAAGCATGGCGCCACTATAACTGTTTAACCGTGAAGTTATAACTTTTTTGTTGTTATTGTATAATTTGGAACATAAACGGAGGTTACAGCACTTATTCCTTGTTTGAAATGAGGTTTCCATGATAAATAATTGATTAGTTAAACTCAGCGTTACCATGGCAACTCAATTCATAAAGACCAGGCAGGTAATAGAAGCACAGTCTGAAACACATGGCCGTTAATTATGATTTTTTAAAAATAAAGTAGTAACTCAACTACAGATTATTTATATTCATTAGCGCATTTCGTTATTTTTTTTATCTCTCTTCCTCTTTCTCTCCCTCTCTCTTTCTTTCTTTCTCCCTTTCCTTATCTCTTTCTCTCTCTCTTTCTTTCTTTCTCCCTTCCCTTATCTCTTTCTCTCCCTCTCTGACTGCATTTGTCACTATTTATATCTTCTCTTCACTCCCCTTCTCTCTTCCATTACCTTCCTCTTACTTTATATCCTTTACTAAATTATCTGACATGAGCATTATCCCCATAATATCTTATCTTATACATTACATACGCTCCTTCTACAAAAAGATGATTGTGCCTTACGCTCATGCATGGTCCGAGTCTAGTCTTATCTCATACAGTCCAGACGGTCGTTCTATAAAGAAGATTTGTTCGTCATATATATTAACCACGTTCATATAGTAATACATGAATTTTTTTTTTCTTCAAGTCTTGTGCCACTATAAAAATAAAGTATTAAAGTTGAACCATAAAGAAAAGTAAAGCAGAGCGTAGCCCGACGACAAGGTTGGCCCCGACATACATGGGATAAGATTGTGTGTCCAGCACATTGGCCCAACCCTTTTAAACTTTAGTTTTTTTACCATTACGCACCAATCATCCACGTGGTTAGCTGCGTGGACACTTTCCATTCTCGCAAAGAACGTTCCGATCTTAACCTGGAAGTCATCCAAACTCTAGAAAATGATATTATACTTCCCCACGAGACTATGAGTACTGATAACTTCCCACTAGACTATGAGTACTGATCACTTCCCACTAGACCATGAGCACTGATCACGTCCCACTAGACCATGAGTACTGATCACGTCCCACTAGACTATGAGTACTGATCACGTCCCACTAGACCATGAGTTTTGATCACTTCCCACTAGACCATGAGTACTGATCCCTTCCCACTAGACCATGAGTACTGATCACGTCCCACTAGACCATGAGTACTGATCACGTCCCACTAGACTATGAGTACTGATCACGTCCCACTAGACTATGAGTACTGATCACGTCCCACTAGACTATAAGTACTGATCACGTCCCACTAGACCATGAGTTCTGATTACGTCCCCTTGTAAGATTAGTGCTGACCAGTTTGTGAGCCACACGTATTTCTGTAGTCCGAGATCAAAAGGTCGAACTAGAACTGATTAATGAAGGCCTTGTCTCATGCGTGACCAGACTTGACAAGCAAAGTAATTGGGTGAAGTGTCACTCTAAACTTGTAAAGAAAATGAACGGACATCTTTGTTTCTCTACTGATGGAGTTTTTTAATGATGGTAGTTCCATAGCTATGGTAGCTCTCTAAAGATCGTTTATTATGCTAGTTCTCTATAGATAGTATTTCTTTTGTGATAATAGCTCTCAAATGATGGTAGTTCTCTAATGATGTTATTTCTCTATTGCTGGTAGTTCTTTAATGATGTTATTTCTACATTGATGGTAGTTCTCTAATGTTGGTATTTGGCGAAATATGATAATTTTCTTTTGAAGGTATTTCTCTAATGATGGTAGATCTAGTAGAATATGGACTGGAATTGTTAGCATTGATACACTCTCTTAATTAGACAAAATGTGTGTTTTATTTATTCCTGGTGTTAAAAAAATCCAGTCACTCAAAATTCCGTCAAGTCTTTAATGGTGTTTATGACGAAAATGTCTACACATATAAGACTATAAATACTGATAACACGTAGGACGCAACAGAAATCGTACCTTTAACATATAACGCCTAGGAAGAGAACCACTAGTTTAAATTTAAATGTAACAATGTCCATACCCTTCTAATCCAGTAATGGGGCACGCTGGCCGGTGGCGTTCTGAAGGTTCTGGGTTCAAACCCTGGTGAAGGCTAGGATTAGTTCCAGGGATTGGAAGGTGCCCCGGCGTCTACCCAGCTCTGATAGTTACATGACATTAGTTGGGGTAAAGTAAAGGCCGTTGGGCATTGTTCTGGCCATACATTCTCTTGTATGCCGCGACCACTGAAACTGGTGAACGCTGATTCACCAGCCCTATGGTTCAATTTGAACCGAAGGGTACTTTACTTTACTAATTGAGTAAATGTATAACAATCAGAACTCAATAAGTACTTTTCCATTTACCGGTTTGTATAGGTCAGGGGTCGGGAACCTTTTTGTCTGAGAGCCATGGATACCACATATTTTGAATAGTAATTCTGCGAGAGCCATACATATTGTTTAAAACAAAAAATTTAAGTAAATGTGTGCAAGAGTTATTTCCCTTTAATTACAATGAATGCAGGGTTGATTTTTTTCTGTCTTTTAGGTCAGCGGAGTTTATCTCCTTTACCACTTCTGATGCTGAGCTGCTGTAGACTTTAGCTCATTTGTAGAATGAAATATTCATATGCAATTAATATGTACATCAAATGAGTCTAAATAAACATTTTTTAATAATCGAACATTTGTCTGCAAGCCATCAATAGAGCCACATCTGGCTCGCGAGCCATAAGTTCCCGACCCCTGGTATAGGTTATAGATGATGAAGATTAATATATTGGCAGAGCATTGAAGCATCAGTGGCATTGGGGTTCGAGTCTGTCAAGCTGATATTCTTCTCCATCTCAATGTCTACAGATGTTTACCCGGTACCCGATTCTAGGTCCTGGTCACGTGATAATAATAATATATTAATGATGTGATCGTGAGCTAGCAATTGTGTCCAATCCACAGAGAGGCCCGTAACCAGGCCTAGCCTCTTCAAACCACCATGGAGGAAAACCTCTGGGGCCCAAATCCATCCTTACAAACAACAGCCCGGTTTATCAGAGAAACAGTACTGCCAGTCTGACACAGCAAAGGAAAGCAAATTTGAGCGCTGAAGATGAAGAAGAGATATGAGTTAGAGAGCCAGTTTGATATTTCGAGGATCATAACTTCACTTATACTTAGCCAAGATTTAGCTTATAGGTCCTGAGTTTAAAAAAAAATTAAAGTGTCTTAATCAGAATATGTAGGGTCATAAGGAGAGCGAAGCAGCGTTCACCAGTTTATCAACAAAAGACGTTCGTGTGGCCAACACAATGCATAATGTGGCCTTTAATTTTCCCCAACTGATGTCTGGTATCCATCACAATGGGGTAGAGTTTGTGACCTACCACACAATAGTTATGTTATATATAAATATTGTCACATAGTTGCACTAACAGAAATTACCCGAGCTATGTGTGTTTCTAACCTAATTAGATTAACTCCTTTCCATTGTTGATGAAACATTTTCTTTTTGCACTAGTGTGATAACATTGCGGGAGGGACGTCCACAAATTGTTGTCCACTGAGTTAGTCGTAGTTCCCCACCTGTCCCAACCTACCCCCATTTACGATTTCCTCACATTTTCGCTTGGATAAACATACACCTCAAGTGTGTAGATACTTTAGTCCAATGGCTAGGGTTTAAGGGCACAATGGAGTCTGCGTTGTACAGCGTAGATAGAATTTAATCAATGTAATTGTAATTAGATCTATGATTTGTATTTTCAAGCTAACCGACATGGTTATCTGCGTCTGTTTTCCTAACCACCCAGTACTCCTAGGGAATGTAGAAAGATATCTTATATATAGCAATGCTGTCCCCTCAGAATTCAGTTTGAGTTTCTAGTTTAGAGAGTGAGGTTACAGTTGAGAGTTTATCTCCGTAGTAGGAACATTACTTGTACATAGTGTTTATCAGAATTAGTTTGGACTTGTATTTTTCTTATGTGTCTTCGTCTTGTATTCAAGTGTTATACTAAATAAAATCACAATTATCGTGCAACTGGTGTTGATTTCAATTGAAATTCAAAGTGTTACATGGAATTAACCTTAAAATAAAACTATAATTACTGAAGTAATCAAGTCAATATAAAAACAGACAACTCTTGGAATATTGAGCCTACACCTAGACAACAGCCAAATACATATTATTGCACGAGTTCGTAACATATTTATTGGGGATCTCGTCGCCAGGATATTCCAGTTTTGTCTGAAAATAACTTTGCATCAAGACTCTGCTCATTCAGTGTTTGCTAATAATTATTGTCAACTTTGAACTGTGTTTTACACTGGACTATATTTGATCTGTGGTGTTTTATTTTAAAGAACTTTGTTATTTTTACAACGACTCAAGTAAGTTGGACAATTACTTTAACAAACTTTTAACATAAAAAAAATGGAATCTATTGCAAGCATTACCATCAGTGAGCTAGACAAAATGTCACTCACACAACTTAAAGGACTTGCTCAATCACTGAGCATTGAAATATCAGAAACAACACCAACAAGATTTAAATTAGTAGATGAAATAAAAGAGTGCCTGATAGCACATGGTAAACTAACCACCGATACTGTTACAAATGAACGGGATGAAGAAGATACAGTTAGTCATCATGAAAGAACTATAAATGGAAATCGAACCGAACACGAACCGAACACACCGAACCCAAACTTTATAGTGACGGACTCCGAACCGAACCGAACGAACCTATATCATGAAAGATCACCTGATCGTAATGAAGAATGCCCTGTAATGAATGAACAATTGAAGTTTCAACTTGAAATGGAGAAAATAAAAATAGAAAAGGAAATACAACTAGCTAAAATTAAAATTGAAGCTGAAAGTAGGGAACGCATTGAAATGGCACGCCTGCAAGGTGCAAGTTTTAGCAGAGAAGGTGTTAACGTTGATCTTATCAAATTCAAGAAACATATTCCAGAATTCAAAGAAACACACGTTGATGAATTTTTCTTGCTGTTCGAAAAGGCATCTGAAGATTACAGTTTTCCAACAGAAAAGAAAGCCTTACTGCTCCGTTCAGCCCTAAATAAAGGTCGAGCCATGGATGTCATTCTAACCCTGAAGGCTGAAGAAGACAATAACTATGATGTCATCAAAGACAAAGTACTTAGAGCATACGAGATGGTGCCAGAAAAGTACCGGAAGCTGTTCCGAGAAGCTAGAAAAGACCACGATCAATCACATGTAGACTTCCTACGTGTGAAAGAAAAACAACTTGATAGTTGGCTTAGGTCAAGGAACGTTTCAAATGACTTTGAGAAATTAAAAAACATTGTCTTGTTAGAAGAATTTTTAAATTGTGTTCGAGTGGATGTAAGAACCCATATAGCTGACAGAGGCATTGAACCGGTGCAAGCAGCAGCCCGATTAGCCGATGACTATGTTTTGATACATCCAACAGTCAAAACTTATCAAAATGACAAATTCAAGAATCCAGTAAATCAGAACGCGAATGAGTCTTTTAGACAGAAACCCAGTAACACTGTTCACACCAGTATGAGCAACACCAAGAGATACAATGAAGCACAAAATACAAAGCCCTATTGCCAACACTGCAAGAAAGAAGGGCATACCAAACAAAATTGTTGGGCCCTAAACAGAAAGGCCAACAAACCTAAGCTAGAATTGGCTGGTTGCTATGTCTCCAGATCAATGATAAGCAAGATAAACACTGCTACGTATGATATGAAAAACTCTGGACTAGAAAAACTCAACTCTACTTGCCAGACGACAGCTAGCGCCGAGGAACATTTTGAGAACATAACTCATTCTCAGAAAAGTGCCAGTCGACAGAGTACTCCGACAGAGAGCACAGATCAAGACGCTTCAAGTCACCGTTTGTCCGAGAGAAAGGCCATCTCTAAGAGACAAAAGACGGTTGTCATTGAAAACAGTCTGCTGAACTCTAACCAGAGTTTACAAACAACTCCCGTTTGCAGCCTAGCTTCAAGTTCGTCAAAATTTGGCAGTAATTTAGAACAGGTCAACAATAAAGATCCTGAGAAAGCAAACCTCAAGGACTTTATGCCTTTCATTTCAGAAGGGTATGTGTCGTTACCAAACGATGCGCTCAGCAGAAAACATATCAAAATCCTTAGAGACACAGGTGCTTCCTTAACTGTGATCCTAGAAGGAACTATACCGTTGTCTGAAAAGACATACACTGGACAGAATGTTCTGCTGAGAGGTGTAGAAATGGGAAAAATGGAAGTCCCTCTACATCGGATACAACTTGAATCAGAGTTGATATCTGGACCTGTTAATGTAGGTGTACAACCTGCTTTGCCTTTCGAGGGAATATCTCTACTAATAGGCAATGATTTAGCTGGGGGAAGAGTAAAACCTGAACCCATCATGACTCGTGACCCCGACCTGAATGATAAGCCAACAGAAGATGCTTACCTATATCCTGTATGTGCTATCACCAGGGGCATGAGCCGAAACAACGTTGAGTCCAACGAGACCATCGCAAAATCCTCACGAGAACTACCCGAAGTAGACTTAAGTGCAACATTTTTTGCCCGTCTCTTCGAAGGTCCATCGTTAGAGACCAACGAAAATAGTCTGTCCCCGAGACAGCTATTGATCCAAGAGCAACAGAACGACGTAGAACTCGCAAAGCTCATGGAAGAAGCAGTTACTGCTTCTGAATCAGAAAACATAGCTGAATGCTATTACCTTAAGGATGATCTCTTAATGAGAAAGTGGAAACCACGAGAAGCAACAAATGACAGCAACTGGGAAAACGCCCACCAGATTATGGTACCAGCTAGATATCGCAACGATATCCTACATATCGCCCATGATCTACCATTTGCCGGTCATATGGGAGTCAACAAGACCTATCATCGGGTCCTCCCCTACTTTTATTGGCCAGGCCTACGCAGAGACGTCGCATCATATTGCAAGTCTTGTCACACCTGTCAAATGGTTGGCAAACCGAACCAAACCATACCTGTTGCCCCACTACAACCAATCCCAGCGTTTTCTGAACCGTTCAGTAAAATACTGATCGATTGTGTGGGACCCCTACCTAAAACCAAGGCGGGTCACCAATTCCTGTTCACTATAATGTGTTCATCAACCAGATTCCCTGAAGCCATTCCGCTGCGTAGCATAACAGCTGACAAAATAGCGGACGCCTTAACCGGTTTCTTTACTCGGTATGGCCTCCCACGGACTGTTCAATCGGACCAAGGGACAAACTTCACGTCGAAACTGTTTGGTCAAGTCCTCAAGCGTCTAGGTATCCAGCACAATGTGTCTAGTGCATACCATCCAGAGAGCCAAGGAGCCCTTGAAAGGTTCCGTCAAACACTCAAGTCCATGTTAAAGACTTACTGTTTCGAACATTCGAAAGACTGGGACAGAGGAGTACCCCTCGTACTCTTTGCTGCTCGCGAGGCTGTACAAGAATCCCTCGGATTTAGTCCTTTCGAACTAATATTTGGCCACACTGTCAGAGGACCTCTGAAATTGCTCCAAGAAACTTGGACAACGTCAACAGAGACCACGGGACTGTTATCTTATGTTGACAAATTTAAAAACCATTTATTTGATGCTTTTAATTGTGTTAAATCTAATTTGTCACAGGCTCAAGGCACAATGAAGACCTGGTATGACAAGAAAGCGAGAATAAGGAGTTTTGACCCCGGAGACAAGGTTTTAGTTTTCCTTCCTATCCCTGGTCAACCACTGAGTGCAAAATTCTCAGGACCATATGAGGTTGAAAAAAAAAATCAGTAATGTAAATTACCTGATAAAAACCCCTAACCGCAGAAGAGAAAAGAGGTTATGTCACATTAATATGTTGAAACCTTACTTCCATAGGGAAAAGGGTACACCTCAGGAAAATCCTCCTATTGTTCCCATGACCCCTATTATTCAGATACCTTCTGATCTCCATAAAATTGAACATAAATTTGCATAATGCAAATTGCAAAACTCCACTACCTTGAACAATTTTGATGCTAAGATTAATCATTTATCTTTGACTGAGAAATGTTCAATAAAAAAATTGATTTCAGATTTTCCACAGCTATTTAGTGATGTTCCTAGAAGGACTCACCTCATTGAGCATGACATGGTTATTGTTGAAGACTGCAAGCCGCTTAAACAACACCCTTATAGGGCTAACCCTATTCAACTTCAACACATAAGGCAGGAAGTTGAATACATGCTGAAGCATGACATCATAGAGCCCAGTGCTAGTGACTGGAGTTCACCATGTGTGTTAGTCCCAAAAGCTGATAACTCCCTCCGCTTTTGCACTGATTACCGGAAGGTAAATGCGGTCACTAAAACTGATTCTTACCCAATACCCAGAATAGATGACCTCATTGACAAGATTGGTGATGAAAAATTTGTAACCAAAATTGACCTCTTGTCTGCATATTTTCAAATTCCATTATCTCCTAGGGCCCAAGAAATTTCTTCTTTTGCAACCCCTGACGGTTTGTTTAAATACAAAGTGATGCCCTTTGGTTTGAAAAATGCACCAGCAACCTTCCAAAGATTAATCAACTCAATTGTACAAGAAATTTTTCAATGCAATGCATATCTAGATGATATTGTTATATACAGCAATGATTTTTCAACCCATGTAATACAATTGAGACATTTGTTCAGCAAGCTAGACAATGCTAACTTGACAGTAAACTTAGCTAAAAGTCAATTTGGGCACGCCACAATTGAATATCTAGGTCATATTGTTGGCGGTGGAAAGATTAAACCAGTTGATGCCAAAATAACTGCCATTCAGAATGTCCCTATCCCTCAAACAAGAAAACAGGTTAGAAGTTTCCTTGGGATAGCAGGGTATTATCGTAAATTCTGTGCAAACTTTTCTACCATAGCATGTCCACTCACAGACCTTCTGAAGAAGAACTCTAAGTTCAAATGGTCTGACGAATGTAATGAAGCCTTTGAACAACTTAAACTTATATTGTCCCATGCTCCTGTGTTAGTAACACCTAAGTTTAAAAGACCCTTTAAGATAGCAGTAGATGCATGTGACACTGGAATGGGAGCTGTCCTATTTCAGGAAGATAATGACAAGATAGAACACCCCATATGTTATCATTCTCAGAAGTTTAATCCCCATGAGAAAAATTACAGCACTATTGAAAAAGAACTGCTAGGTATTATACTTGCTCTGAAGCATTTTGATTTTTATGTGAATGGTTCTCCATATCCCATAGAGATTTTTACTGATCATAACCCACTAACCTTTTTGACTAGGGTTACTCAGAACCAAAGACTTCTCAGATGGAGCTTGTTTCTGCAGTCATATGATCTAATCATAAAGCACATTAAAGGCAAAGATAATGTAATTGCCGATGCTTTATCTAGAACTTGATTTATAGTTGTTAACTTTTACCAGAACACCTATAAATTGGTTTATTCAGATGTGTATTCTATAAAATGAATCATTACTGATTTAGTCAAACATTGTAAATTTTTGTTGTTTTTTTTGTTAAGATACATTTGAACTTTTTCTTAAACGTTTTGCAAAAAATACATATAGTTCACATTTATTGGTAACTCAGAAAAAATATGTATTACTTTGATTTTACCTTTAAAGTTTTTTCTGCATGACTACATTGTTATGTCATTGATGTTCCAGTACTACAAGTACTTTTAAACCAACTATGAGATTTTTCTTTCTTATAATTACTTTACATGTGTATTATGCAAACTCATACGCTTGTATTGTGGAACAACTAGTTTCCACCTATCTTGTATTTTTGCACGAAAATGTAACCATACTTGAAAGCCCATTACTCTTTTACGAGTGAGGCTACAGAATATTAGTGTTTTTGTAAGAGACTTTTAAAACTCATCATGCTTAAAACTATTTTTGAAATTGGGATTTTGTCCCCTATTCATTATTTGAATTTCATGATTGTAAAGTTTTTTAATTGTACACAAGTTTGACCAAAGCAAATTTCCCATTTTGGATTATGGTTAATTTCCTTTTTCCTTTAGGATGGGAGGTGTCACATAGTTGCACTAACAGAAATTACCCGAGCTATGTGTGTTTCTAACCTAATTAGATTAACTCCTTTCCATTGTTGATGAAACATTTTCTTTTTGCACTAGTGTGATAACATTGCGGGAGGGACGTCCACAAATTGTTGTCCACTGAGTTAGTCGTAGTTCCCCACCGGTCCCAACCTACCCCCATTTACGATTTCCTCACATTTTCGCTTGGATAAACATACACCTCAAGTGTGTAGATACTTTAGTCCAATGGCTAGGGTTTAAGGGCACAATGGAGTCTGCGTTGTACAGCGTAGATAGAATTTAATCAATGTAATTGTAATTAGATCTATGATTTGTATTTTCAAGCTAACCGACATGGTTATCTGCGTCTGTTTTCCTAACCACCCAGTACTCCTAGGGAATGTAGAAAGATATCTTATATATAGCAATGCTGTCCCCTCAGAATTCAGTTTGAGTTTCTAGTTTAGAGAGTGAGGTTACAGTTGAGAGTTTATCTCCGTAGTAGGAACATTACTTGTACATAGTGTTTATCAGAATTAGTTTGGACTTGTATTTTTCTTATGTGTCTTCGTCTTGTATTCAAGTGTTATACTAAATAAAATCACAATTATCGTGCAACTGGTGTTGATTTCAATTGAAATTCAAAGTGTTACATGGAATTAACCTTAAAATAAAACTATAATTACTGAAGTAATCAAGTCAATATAAAAACAGACAACTCTTTGAATATTGAGCCTACACCTAGACAACAGCCAAATACATATTATTGCACGAGTTCGTAACAATATATAGACATAGATAGATAGTTATACATATAAATAGATGTATAAATAGATATTTTTATTAGATAGATGTAGGTCTACATATAGATAGATAGACATACTGATAGATGTATAGATAGATTAACAGATAGATATATAGATAGATATAGAGATAGATTATAGATAGAAAAGAAGAAAAATATAGAAATAGATATTTAGAAATATGCTTTACGTCTGTGGCGAAACACGCTCCATACCCAGAGAAAAAATACTTAACCGTATTTGCTTGGATTTGAATCCATGGCCTTTGAAATGGCGATCCTGATGCCTGCTAGACCACGGTGTCCAATACCTGATGACTTATTATGAACTCTGCCCCCCGCCCCATCTCTAACGTGTAGGCCTACCCCCGAAACACCGCCTGATTTTACCAGTACTATCATTAGTTCAACTAATTTTATTTGGATCATAATTATAAGCCAAAACACACACACATACAACACATACTCACACGCAACACAAATTATAATCATTTCTAATACATTTCAAAACTAAAAAAAAACAATCTGAAATCTCATGTTGAGTGAATCAAGAAAATGAACAGTGAACATCATTAGCTGGTGAATCTAAATGAACCTGGCTTGCGAAATGATAATAAATACAATTAAAATAATGCAAGAAAAAAGAAAGGAACTTGATGTTTCTTTAATTAATATAATATAAAAAAGGTAAAGAAATGTTGTTGTTTTTTTAAACAACGTTTGGATCTAGATTTTAGATTCTCCATATTAAGTTTTAATGTAAAGAAAATGTATCTCATCATTCTTATCATATATTTTACAGACGCTCCTTCTTTAAGAAGATGCACGCTTACTAAGGTTTAAGGTTTTTGATCTGTGGGTTTGAGTCTAGTTTTACATTTTGATTAGGATTTAAAAAATGAGGTTAAGTTGTTGGTTTTCCTGGTTTGCTCAGGCAACCCATTCCCATGTCCGGGTGCAAATCGACAAGAAATAGAATTTATATGTTTTTGATCTAGCGTTTCATCCCTATGTCTATTTGAGCATGTCTATGATGCGCGGTGGCCGATCGTCAGCGCGTTCGACTGGCGTTCCGAAGGTTCTGGCTTCGAATCCTAGGATTGATTATCTTCCCTGGACTCGAGAGTGTCTGGATATTTAGCTTGTACTTTGATGGTGTTTAGCTAGCTCTGGTGTTTAGCTAGCTCTGGTGTTTAGCTAGCACTGGTGTTTAGCTAGCACTGGTGTTTAGCTAGCTCTGGTGTTTAGCTAGCTCTGGTGTTTAGCTAGCTCTGGTGTTTAGCTAGCTCTGGTGCATGAGTACCTGACATTAGTTGGGGTAAAGTAAAAAAGCTGTGCCTGGGCCATCAGTTCGCCATCCGAAGGTCCAGAGTTTGAATCTAGGTGAAGGCTAGGATTTGTTCTCGGGTCTGAAGGGTATCCCTGAGTCTACACAGTTCTGGTGGGTACCAGACATTAGTAGGGGTAAAGTGAACGAGGCTGGGCATTGAGCTGGCCACTCACCCACTATTATGTCGTGGCCACAGAAACTGGTGAACGCTGCTTCACCGGCCCTATGATCAATTTGATCCGAAGGGTCATTTTGTTTACTATCTGAACATTGTATTAGATTGTGTAATGATGTAGCAACGATCTGGCTGCGTTCATCTAGTCTAGGTATGAATATGAGGTCTCCAGGCCCTATGTCTCTCTGACGATAGTGTTAAATATTCGCGACTCCTCCAGTATGGCTAAATAATTTCAATTCAACCAACCTGTACAAAATCAGTAAGCAACACAAGGTCCGTGTGTTAATAAAGATGAAGTTTTAATTTGATTTCAACGAAGCAACAAGTTTGTAATGTAGTAAAAATGAAGAAATAAATTACAATGTGTAGGAAACAGTAACACACACCCTCACACATCGGAGTCTTAAGCTGAACTAAACTTGCCCGGGCTTGTACCTCTGCCGGCAAGAAGAAGGAGGGGCTAATTGGTATACATCACAGCTTACTAGTGCCGCGACCAATAATTTTATTGCATTTACGCGGGTAAACTTTGCTCCCGAGAAATGCGAACATTTTCCAGCTCATCTATTGGCTTTAAGAGTAGACTAACTGTCTGGATTTCCTATCCGGTTTAAACTGACTCAACAAGTGTCGATAGTAATTTAATATAGCCGTGTACTTGTTTAAGTTAAAAAGGAGAAAATGAGCAGTAGTGACCCAAATAGTATTAAATCACAATGTAGATGGAAAAGATGGGGTTTTAACAGTCGTTGTATACATAATAACATAATAATTGTAATTCAGTTTTATTTCCAAGTTAGAATTCAAAGCTTTATATATTTATTACTACTTTGCCCTTCTTTCGGCTAGTGATTCTAAGTTTAGCGATTTAACTTATAATAATCCGTTGTGAATATTCACTAGTAATGAGCCTGTCAGACATGAAAATAATACTTTATTTAATAGCTACGTATTATGAAGATATTTTTTTCATGCGATTGTTAGTCTTGTGGGTTGTGAACAATAGAAACAAGGTTAGCTGGAATCCTTTGGGAATGAGCACAATGATATTGGAAAACACTAATGACAGGAAACAAGAATTTCCGGAATCTCATTGGATATTTGCCTTGATGGGATATTGGATTTTAAGGAATCCTTTGTAGGCTATATCTGTTTTATGATGCTGTGGTTTTAAATGTGGTTTTAAATACATAATCATATAGTCACATGTCGTCGAGTGGTAAAAGTATCGATATCTATGTTATTTCATATGGTTAGTACCTGTTTTTAACAAGTTGAATGTGTGGCCAGCACAATGGATAGCCGCCTTTACATTTACTTACTAAAGTCATGTACCCATGATAGCTATGTGGTCTCTGGTACTTCCGGTTCCTTTGTTGTTGTTGTAATTTACCTGAATTCAAACCACACATCTTTAGAATGACTTTTCGACGCGCTACCGTGATACAAGCTTGTCATTTAAACCAGGGTCGGCAACAAAAGGCACGCGTTCCGCTATTGGCACGAAGGGCGATTTTTCATGGCTCGCGGAAGACCGCCAAACGTTACATAAAAATCTTCTCTATAAGAAATGGATTGCTACAGCAGGATAAAGTTAAACCCATGAACGGTTTACGACTTTAATTTGCTAGTTTTAAAAATACAAAGGAACGTTGCTTGTTACTTGATAAATTATAGTCAGCCTTCCTTCGACTTAATATCAATGAATGGTTTATACTCTGGCGTGGCCTTTATTATTGGAAGTCCCAACCACCTGTTCTTATCAGTTAAATAACACAGTTAGAGCAATAATACAATGGGAACATGTACAAATGTTACTTAACAATAAAATGGAAAAATGTTATTAAAACAAAATGGACAAATGTTATCTAACAAAATAAAAGGACAAATGTTAACTAACAATATAATGGTCAAGAGTTATCTAACCTTAAACTGGTCAATAGTTATCTAACACTAAACTGGTCAAGAGTTATCTAACAATAAAAATGGTGTCAAGTACACTAAAGAAAGCCACGAGAGTACATTCAGAGTGGACACACGCTAGAACCATCGATCAACAATGCAAATCTCATCCCACCGCCGGGATACCATCCCCCCCCACCACCCCAACAACCTCCCTTAAAACTACCCTCTATACGCCATCCTCTAGCTTCTAACCCCCAAACCCGACAGATCTCCCACTGACCAATCCAACTCTCAGCACATTTCTTCGCAGATGAGCTCTTTAACACTCTATCTCTCTTCTCCCGACCTAATTACCGCCGTGTCAGAAGCAATGGAAAGGGATTACACAATAGAAAAAGTAACAGACGGAAAAAAAAAGAAAGCAGTCAAAGCAAAAAAAAAGGTAGAAATTATAATAGAAAGAAAATCCGGATCGAAAAAGAAAAAGTGAGATTGACTTGGCTAAGTGTTGCTGGATCACTTGGAAAGCAATAACTGTTATTGATATGAAGGGACGTCCAGAGACTGACCATTGGTCATCTCGTGCTGGACGTTCACAGTATTTAGGTCAACACATGACCCACTTGAGTTCGAGGGATTTAGCGCCCGCGATGGCAATACAGTGAAGTGTATTGCGGGTCTTAGGTTTAGTACTTTTAGGAGTTTATTAGCCTACGACTCGCTGTCTCGACTCCCTACCTTTTCCCTTGGTGTTACTCCAGGTCTTGTGGAATAGTGTAAGACTAGTATATGTTTTATTTTATAGACACTCTCCTACTCTTTGTCTACCTGTCTGTCTGCATTTATGTGTGCCTGTTGGTTTTTCTCTCTGCTGTCTATATTAAGGTCTTATTGATAAGTCTTAATGAGGCGTGAACTTTTGAACCCACATGTTCGTGAACTTCCTGTTCTATTTTTAAACTAATAAACAAAAAAAGCATGCTTTTGCTGGTGTTTGACAATTGATTTCAACCTCGACAGCCAGTTCTAGTCTTTTAGAATTATACAAAGGATACAATATTAGTTATGAGGAATCCGTTTTTAACATCAAAAGTGAGTAGGCGATAACTAATACTCAAGTGTTAGTCGCGTGAAGTTAAATATTTATTTGTTTACAAAATAAATGAGTCAAGAGTTGCGTTTTCTTGGTTATTGAAAAACAAAATGCGTAAATTCATAAAAACGAATAACGAAAATTCCTTTGCATTTAGCAATAAGTTTGACATTTTAAAAAGGTGATTTTTCACTTCTGACTTTCACAATACATTGTTTTGTTTTGTAAACATCTTTTGGAAATGAAATACATTTTAATCCCCAACAAATTTGAGTACAACCAGTAAAGTAGCACACAGACATGTTTCGAAACAAATGATTGAATTCGACCGGAAATGTTTTTTATTTGTCGACCTTTTATGCATGCATACACGTTAAGACTTGTCAATAGTCTGTTTAATGTGTCTGTCTTTTCAGTTTTCCATATCTCCCAGCCAGGGTTGAACAAAAAATAGGAAGAAGTAAAAAAAAAACAAAAAACAGAAGCAGTACTAACGGAACAATAAAAGAAAAAGAAAGAATTAAAGAGAGAAAACGTACATGACAACAGCAGCGAACTCCACACGAGACACAAAGATAGAATCAGGAAGAGAAAAAAAGAGAAAGGTTGGAACAAAGAAAGAAAAGCAGGATAAAGAAGAATTGAAGATGGGAACCAAGAAAGAAAGCAAATTTCATTTTAATAATAGGAATTATGGACATCTGGTACCGTAGTCTTCGTGTTACATTCTTGAACATGGTTATGGCATTATGGAAAGTAGCGGTCCATCTTGGCATTTTGACAGCCACACCACAAACTCCATTTTCCTCTCTCTCTCACCTACCATATCCCATCTTTCCCACAATCCTTAAAAAAAATTTCTCGAATCTAATTTGTTTGTCCTCTTTAATTACTAGCGTTAGTTTTTCTGACGACACATCCGTTTTTTTTTCTTAAATACAAATCACGTGTCGTTCCTAATTCCGGTACATATCAGCGTCCATGGAGGCAAAATGTCGGGAGCAGTGTTGAAAGCCCCCCCCCCCCCCCCCCCCCGAAACCACCAGACTCCACACCAGTGGTTCCCAACCTTTTAAAGTGCCGCGACTTTTTTATATAGCTTTTCACGTTGTGGCGACCCCCAACCATAAACAATTTTTCGTCGCTACCTTATAACTGTAATGTGCCACTGTCAGGGCCGTATTTAGGATTGTAGGGGCCCTGTTCCCAAATTTATGTGGGAGCCCGTCATGGCACCGCCCCTGCCTTCCGACATTGCTGTGTTAGCCTATGTACAGTGTTGCTGATGCTGTATGATAACCATCACGGGTAACTCAATCTGTCTGACGCTGACTGCCCATTTGGCGATTAAATTAGCAGTTCACTTCATTTAACTTCCGTTGCTCGTTTGAACACTCATACATGAATTACCATGTAGGCTTACAGTGTGTCAGTGAACAATCAAATGCCATTTCTTATTCACAGTAGATCTATTTGTTGCAGTATTTTCTAGTTCAGTTCAGTCTCTATCTGACTCTGACAGCTACATGCCTGCTACAGTCTTTAGGAGTCATTCTGATCTGAGCTTTAATTAGTGATGAAAAAAACAACATGTTTTTTTTTACTTCTGTTTTATTTTATGTTTATGTGTGTGTGTGTCTTGTTTAAATATTTAAGTTTTTTATTTTTGAATTGCATTAGTCATGCAGTGATTTCATTCAATATTTGCTTACCCATAATTGAGATCAATTCATCCCCTGCAGTAGAAAACATGTAGTGGGTGTGTCCACTTCTTCGATTGCCATGTTTTGTAACATGTTCATCTAGAAAATCATCATATTTTCATATCAACTCCAGAATACCAATAAAAATTACCATTCGCGACCAAACCAAACGTTTGATTGCTTCATCTGAATGCCAACCCTCTTTCACTTATGAACTTTATTACATTGACAAGTCGTATGAATACATTTCTCCAGTATATGTAACTGCAGTGGACAACTGATCGTTGAGGTCAGACTCAATGCTACCCAATTCTGCAGCTAATGTCATGTTCCTCAAAGAAAGCAGATAAGTTAAGCTACATGTACATTTTATTTATCCGATCTTAACAGACAAATTACGTTTTTTTTTTTAAATTAACTAGTCTATGCAGTGATAAATTTTACTCATTAAAGATTTTAAAAATGTCAACAAATTTATTTTCTGCAGTTCACTTTTATCGCCATAAAGTGCTTTGAACTGCGGTTTTGCTTTCTATAAGAAATGACTATTATTATCACTTTAAACTTAAAAGAGTTCTGAGTTTATCACGAAGCTCAAAACACGTTTTTAAATTTTTCCTCTCGACAACCATCTGACTTCAGTGTTAAAGTAGGTATGTGATGGGGTTGGTGCGCTGATGTAATCAGAATAGAAATATACTTATTTTGTGCTCGTATGTGGATGTATCTGCATGTGGATGGGCCCGCCTGTAGACTGGTAAAATATGTATTTTCCGGTGGTCTTAGGCTACCCACATGAAATGCTTCTTTGACCCACATTAAGATTTGACATATAATGTTGGTATATTATTAAGACCATATTCTTTTAATAGCTATATAAAAATTTAATGTGAGGTAGCCCGATATTTAAAAAAAAAATTAAACAAGTCTTACTAAATCTAATCAAGCGAGATAATAGTCCTGATTTGAAGTCTCTAGGGCAATGATTTTATTAAAAATAATTTTTAATGTACATTTTGCAGTTGAACAAAAAAAAATTGTATATATGTATACCAGTATCGTTACTCAAATTGATAAAAATACGTAAAATGAACAATCAATTAATTCATACTTTTACATTGAAAATGTAATTTTTAAAACACCTTTTTAGCTACTACCTTGTTTTCATTAGTTCGCATTTACTTCTTTTAATAGTTGTGATAATAATAATGATAATATTTCTTTATTGATCCAAACAAATGGAAATTTGTCTTGATTACAGATGTTTTGTCCTTCAGCATATTTTAAACAAAATAAAATAATTATTTGTTATTTGTATACAAGACCAGAAATATACTTATAAAATAGACAAGCGCACACACATTCACACCATTTATCATAAAAGAAAAAAGTTCATTAGTAGTCATCCACTGTATTCTGGCTGACTGAAGTCTTGACGATATATTTATGGTAGATAGTATGGCCTGAAGCTGACGCGCAATAATTCTTCGTCTGGTGTGCATATTCTTCTTTTGTTGTAAAACCGTTGGTATTGTAATATTGTTTGTTTATATAGATAGTCAGCCATCCAACTTTACTTTGCCACTGTTGACGGGTCTGTCGGAGCAAAGCAGATAAAATGTCCACAGTCATATTCCTCCTCTGCGGCTACATTTATTTCGCCTTGTTGGTGTGAAGACATGTTTATTTGTTGTCATTTGTATCCAAGATGGCGGTTCGTTCATTAGTATGGACACCAATGGTGTAAAATAGTTTCGTGTAAGGCGGTTCTTGACATAAAAGTTTTAGGAACAATAGTTTCCGTTATACAAACTACTCACATACTTTAAGCATATACAAATAAATAAATTCTGGCTTGATAAGATGGTAGAAAAGCTGAAAAACGGCACATCGTAATCAGGTCGCCTGCAGCGCAGCGCCCCGGAAGTGCAAAATAAAAAAAAAAAAAAAAGAAAAAAAAAAAAATATAAGCAAGTCATATTTCTGAAAAGCCTTAATTTTAAGGTTCGAAGACTGTAAAGGAAAGAGGAATAGTCTATACTCTATACTCTAGATTCTAGATCATAGTACGGCAACCAACGGTACCTGTCAGACTTGTTACTCAAAAAGATTTTCAATGGCATGCAGAAGACTCCTAAAAAAAAATCAAAGTATCTTCTATTAGAAATAGTTCTATAAGTTCTAAAGCAGGATGACTTTAAGGCTGTTGGCACGCTGAATGAATTAGAAATACCACTTTGGCACACTATTATCAATAGGTTGCCATTCCCTGGTCTAGACTAAAGAGTGTTGATGCCAGGACATATCCCACTACACCCTGGGGAGGGTTCTGAGGTGGCGCCATCGTGCTGTGCTGTTGGCAGGGCCGTATTTATGATTGTGGGGGCCCTGTTCCCAAATTTATGTGGGGGCCCCTTGTGACCTAGCCCCTGCCTTTCACATACCTCAAAAAAGTGCCGTTAATTTATGTTACATTGCTACATTCTGTAAAATCATAAATTGTATGTTGGACGTAGCTTGGTTGAACTGGAGCGCTTAAAATTGTGGGGGAATAAATGAATTTTACTTAACATGTTCAACGAATGAATGGGGATGTCACTAAAATAATTCTTTTTGGGAATTCTTTCAGTGAGGAGGCCCCTTTTGTGTAGGGGTCCCTGTTCCAATGGAACACGTGGAACATGCCTAAATACGCCAATGGCTGTAGTCTACACGTTGTTGTGGAAAAACTCAATAAGACCATCAAAAATAAGTGTTTTCCGATGGTCTTTGGCGACCCCCATGAAATGGTCGTTCGACCCCCAAAGGGGTATCGACCCACAGGTTGAGAACCGCTGCTCCACACCCTTTCTTCCCGCACTAGTTAATTTTCACTGAACGTATTTTACTAAATGTCTTCCGAGCTGTTGAAATTTACTGGATTTTTAATTACATTTTAACAGACCTTAAACTATTATAGCACATGTTGCAAGGCCTTAAGTTATTATTTAACATGCTACATGGTCTAAAGCTATTACTACTCATGCTCCAAGTCCTTAAGCTATTATTGAACATGCTACATGGTCTAAAGCTATTACTACTCATGCTCCAAGTCCTTAAGCTATTATTGAACATGCTACATGGTCTAAAGCTATTACTACTCATGCTCCAAGTCCTTAAGCTATTATTGAACATGCTACAAGACTTCTATTACTGCACATACTTAATCGATGCCATAAGCTATTATTTACCATTCTACGAGGCCTTAAGCTGTTATTGAACATGCTACAAGGTCTTACGCATATATTGCTCATGCCACAAGGCCTTAAGCTATTATGCTACACGGCCTTAAGCTATTATTGCATACTCGGGTATTCACACAACTGCTAAACTATTTTCTCTCTGTGTGTTTGGCTTCTGGTCAAGAGAGTGTCCGGTTGGTATCGTGCTTGCCACACAATCATCTACTTGTATACAGAGACCTTGAAAAAAACACACTTTAGGATGACAGTCTGGCACTTTTTTTAAAATCACAAGCGTTTAGCTATTCGCTAGTGCAAGAAATTATTGTTTTTAAAGGGTTTTGTATCCTCACTTCATTAGTAAGCGTTGGTCTAGCTACCGTAAGTTAAATACCGTTTGCGAAAGTATCGGAGTCAAATCTAAGAATTTGTCAGTATTTTTCTTTGTTCGGGGTCTAGCGGGAGCGCCTGGTTGTAAACAACTTTAATGGGTACTGAATAAATAAACGGGGGATGGCTATTGTGCTGACCGCACAATCCCCTAGCAAGTGTGACCAGAGACAAAGCATACCTTGTCAGCTCCACTAGCCCTTTAAACCACATCTATATGTAAACAATTGGGTCGTGTTATTTTGTTTTCATTTGCATAAAATAAGTCTGGCCGTGAGGCGTAGCTAGGATATGTTTGCGTCAGGTGACGCCCCTATTCTGTTTAATTACATTTGCCTAAATGTAAAATTGTAAGGCTTTTTTTGACGCCTCTTTTATCTTGGCGCCCAGTGACATATCTACCCACCGCTCACCTTCATTGGCTACGCCTCTAGTCTGATCTATCCCCACCGTACTGTTGACACACTTACAACTACCTCACAATTGGTTTGGCTTATCCCGTGTTGCGTGTGCTTAGAACGTAACTTTGCATGCAGACACCGATCAATCCTACAGTATTTTTACCAAGTCATTGTGAGACTATGTTTACATACTATTTACTAATAGCTTCACAACTCGCTCCCATCCCCTACATCCTCTTTGCTTCACCCCCTCCCCTACACCCCAAGCGTTTCTCCAACATGCCGGGCCACGACCCGGTACCGAGTAAACAATCTTAAAAATACCGGGTCAGAGAAGTATTTTATAAAAATAACTGGACAGTATATCTCGTGTTTCTAAGTATGAGCAATACAAATTTTGGTTGGTTGGCGTACCGAAGGTCTTGGGTTTAAACCCTGGTGAAGGCTAGGATTTGTTCCCGGGTCTGGAGGGTGTCCCTGAGTCTACCCAGCTCCCTAACCCTAACCCAGTACCTGAAGTTAGTTGGGGGGTAAAGTATAGCAACTGGGCATCGTACTGGCCACACAATCCCTTATTATGTCGTAGCCACAGAATCTGGTGAACGCTGCTTCCCCGGCCCTATAGATCAATTTGGTCTGACAGGATATCACTACAAAAAGAAAAGATTTGGAAACGCTTACTAGTTGTCATGACAACCTTAGAACACTCTGACACGATGGTCTAACGGAGGCGCACACTAGCTTGTTTTTCCTAAGGTCACAGATTCGAATCCATTCTAGCGGCATTTTGTTTTTGTTGGTTTCAAAGTTCAAAGAGTCTTAAGAGTTAAAGGCACAAGAACTCGTTTGTTCTTTGCTATGTGAGACTGCATCAACAGCTGCTCCTTGACAGTAAAGCATAAAGAAGAGCCAGATACTTGTATTTTGCAGATTTGAAGATGACTAGTGTTTTTGTGTGCGTGAGTTTATTGTACCTGTTCTGATTGCTATGCTTGTTGAATGCCTTTGTTGTTCTATTTGATGCTATAAATCAATGTAATCAAACCACATTTCCATTATGGATCAATAAAGAAATCTGATCTTAAATTCACCAGCTCTAATTTGTACCTGCCATTAGCAGGAGGAAGGGAATAATGGGTATTCGTCCTGCCGGTTACACTATCCCTTCGTATGCCGTGGCCAAGGAAACTTGTAAAGGCGGCTTCACTACCCCTATGGACCAATATTATCTTTTTATTCCTTACATCAAAAACCCGTCCTTCAAAGCCCTTACATCATGACCTTTCTATTAGTCCCGTCTCACATCTCATATCAGAATTCTCCATTTCCTGTCTATTCATTCAACCGTCTACTTCTACTATCCTAAATTACAATATTCCATCCCTCTATATACCTAACCCTACTCCCTACCGCCAGACGCCACAACTCCACAACCTTTTATTACTCCAACAACTATTCATTTCCGCTTTTCCCACAAAATTTACCGCCTCGCTTCAGCAGCTTTCCAAAGATGCCGTGGTCCAGCCAGGGAGGGAAGCAAGGAGGGTGTGGTGGCTTTTGCGGTTGTTTTCTACACGACGACACAGTGCGAGCGTGGCGAAGCGCGTGCGTTTGTTTCATAAAAGGCGGGACTTGTCCAGCACCATGCCTCCCTGTACATGTAAACAATACGTGCGCGCCTGTGTGGTAGTGTTTGAATGTGTGTGTCAGTCTCCGAATGGCGACAAATATAAATTGTCCCAGTGAATGCCTTTTTTAAAGCCAATTCCTTCTTTCCGAATCAACTCTATTTCCTTTCTTAAAACAAAAAAAACAAATAAAATTCTCGGGCATCATTATTATTGTTTTTTTTTTCGTTTCGTTTTATTTTAAAAAAAAACTGGATTGTCATACAGTTGCGCAGTTTGTGTTATGCATACATGATGTGGTGGCAGCGTTGAAAAGAACGAAGTCTCTTTTTTTCTGTGTTCACCCAGTCTGTGAGGAACAGTTAAAACTTCTGTTATTATTTCTATGTTTGAAAAAAAAAAAGGATTTATGGTGTTTTAGATAATATAGATCTATAGATCTATATATTGACGCTAGTATTTCTCTTCTGTGAATTGTGGTTTATAATATAAGGCTGTGAGTATTTCCGCTAAACGGAATGGATTCAATTCAAACTAGTATATACCGGTTGTTTTAATAAGTGTTGTGTCTGATGTAAATGCGGCTTTGGGTTCACTTGAAAACTCATACATCTGGAAATAGTTGGTGTTTAGTCCGAATGTTACATAAACCATTTTTTTTGTTTTAGTGTCGCCATGGCTGCTGACACAATTTTGGCAGTAGTACTAAAGGGGGACGGAGGCCCAGCGGAAATAAGTTCGGCCGGCGTACCGAAGGTCCTGGGTGCAAATCCTAGTCAAGGCTAGGATTTTATTCCGGGATTTTAGGGTGTCTCTGAGTCTATCCAGCTCTGATGGGTACCTGACCTTAGTTTGGGGTAAAGTAAAGGTGGCTGTGCATAGTGCTAGCCAAACAATCACCTAGTATGCCCTAGCCACAGAAACTGGTGAACGCTGCTTCACCGGCCCTATTCTCTGATGAAGAGGTTATTGACAAAAACTCTAAGTAGTTGTACGTTTGTGACAAAATCTCTTAAGTCGGTGTAGAGAAATCATTTCAGTCTCCTGATCGTACTAGAAGCAAAAACATAGTCACACCACCGAGTACAAAGATCGGAAGAATTGCAATCGCTCTATTGTGAAATATAATTTGCATCTAAATACTATGGGATTGTGGTGGCCAGTGCGTACTTTCTTATTATTTTTTTTTAAAACCAATGCGTCTCAGTCTATAAAGATTTAATTCTGTACTTTTCTGGAGAGAATAAGAGACGAGACAGAGAGAGAGAGAGAGAGAGAGAGACAATAGGAGAGCGAGAACATTGTAAAAGAAGAGAGAAAGAGTGACAAAAATGATTAAATTGAGAGACAGAGAGAGAAAAGAGAGATGAGAGTGAGAAAGAGTGAGAGAGAGAGAGAGAGGGCGGAAGAGAGAGAGAGAGAAATGGGTGAGTATAATGGATATAAAAAATGATACATAAAACTGACGAAGACATAACGATGAGAAAGAAATATGAGGAAAATAAAAACGGAAGAAAAGAGCGAATGAAAGAAAAATGAGAGATACTATAGAGAGAGAGAGAGAAAGAGAGGGATATAGCTTAGAGAGAAAACTTAGAGAGAAAGAGCAAATAAGTCTTTAGAAAGAGAAAATTAAAGCCAAGACATTTTAATCCGTTATAGCTTCATTATATTAACTAGGCAAAGGCTTGGCTTAAACAAATATTTTCCTAATTCTAAATTATTCATGGCTTGCGCGTCTTTTTTTTTTTTTAATTACTCAAACATTTTCTTTCCAATAAATTTACTTTCAATTTTCAACCAAGTAATCAATTAGGAGAACATCATGAGCTGTAGCTACTCCAATATTCTAGAATAATTAAGAAATCATCAATGAAACTTGTTATATTTCAAAAGTCTGTGTCTTGCACTAAGGAAGACTTTTGTACAGACAAAATAAAAATTCATCAACATCTATCCCTTGACCGTTGCGGTCGTTATGGGACGTGAATGGACACCTCAGCAGTCAACTTTCTCCACTTTTGCCTTTCTTGAGCGGTTGTCAATAATTGAGTCAACTGCAGCCCCGTCCAACCTTTTATATTGTCAAACTAGCATTGACGCTGGCGGTCTCTTCGTGTTCCACCTTCTACAGTGCCTTGAAGGATTAATTTTGGCAGATTATTATGCCTCAACACATGACCGAACCATGCCAGTTTGCATCGTTTGATTGTTACCATAATGTTTTCTTGAGGGCCTGCAATTGAGGATATTCTCTCCCAAACATAATCATTAGTCCTGTGTTCTAGGTAGGAGATTCGAATGATTTTTCTCATGCATTTATTTTTGAATGCCTGCAACTTGTTTTCAGTGGCTGCTAGCAGTGTCCAGGTCTCACATTCATACAGAACAATGGTTTTCACAAGGGCTCTGTAAAGCGTGAGCTTTGTTGGGAGACTAATGCTTTTGCTGTTCCAGATTTTGTTTAGTCTGGCCATTGCGGCCATTTTTTACCCAATCTGGCTCGAATGTCTGACTCAAAGCTTCTGTCTATGGATATGATAGCTCCTAGATATTTGAAATTCTTTACTTCTTCCAGTTGTTATTGGTTCATTATCATGTTTACACTTCTAGCATAAAAATTGTTACTTAGAAAAAAGAAAACTAACAACAGGCATACGGTTCGTTTTTACATACGTTTTTTTTGCAGTTCTGGGTGTAACGAGTCGGGTAACCCACTTTCCATTTATAGCTATGGAAACTTAGCCGTTTTACGGTCAGACGTTAGTATTACATTCCATGGATGACAAACCCCAGGAATTCTAGGCTGATAAATAAATGAAACGCAGACAAATTAGGAAGTCTGGCGCGCCATGGGCGCTGACACGACAAGAGACGAACGACAAGCGGACCAAGAAAAAAAAACGCAGATAGACAGACAGCTGGTTGCGCGCACAGTGGGTGGGGGTTAGCGGATTGACGTAAGCATAGAGGAAGTGACATCAATATCCTACGCCAAGATGGATACCCGAAGTGACAATGCACCGCACTGACTGACTAAACGGCTAACTTCCTAAACATATGACAGAGACTGTCAAAACACGTGACGTTGGTTTACAAAAAAAGGCTGATCTTCTAAACATATGAGACTTTCTGATAAAATGACATATTTTATGACATGTCACAAAATGACTTTCTACCTGAACATAGTACAGTGCCTGACAAAATAATTTTCTTCCAAAACTAATGGGACTACCTGGTAAGAAATACTATGTTCTAAACATATGACACCGCGTAGCCAAATGACACCGGGAGACCAAATGACAACGCGTGACCAAATGACAACGCGTGACCAAAGGACACCGCGTGACCAAATGATACTGTGTGACCAAATGACATTACTTGACCAAATGACACGTCATGAACTTTTCACCACGACTTTCACAATTATTGTTTACTTTATGAACAAATGACGATGCCGTAAGACTTTTCTGAAGGTATGTCATTGTGACCTTCCATTGCCATTTTCACCTTTTCATAGCCTTTACTTTTCTGTATTTCTCCTTCATCTCTCTCTCTCTATCACTCCCTCGCTCTCTCCCTATCTCTCTCTGTCAAACGATTTCAAGTTTATTTTGCTTTTTTCTCTCTCCCTCTCTTTTTCTCTCTCCCCCTCTCTCTTTCTCTCTCTCCCTCCCCCTTTCTCTCTCCCTCTCTCTCCCTCTCTCTTTCTCTCTCTCTCTCTCCCTCTCTCTTTCTCTCTCTCTCCCTCTCTCTCCCTCTCTCCCTCTCTTTCTCTCTTTCTCTCTCTCTCCCTCTCTCTCTCCCTCCCTATCTCTCTCTCCCTCTCTCTCTCCCTCTCTCCCTCTCTCTCCCTATCTCGCTCTCTCCTATCTCTCTCTCTCTTTCTCTCCCTCTCTCTCACTCTCTCTCTCCCTATCTCTCTCTCCCTCTCTCTCCCTCTCTCTCTCTCTCTCTTCCTATCTCTTTCAGACGGTGACAAGTTTATCTTGCTGTTTTTTAACCTCTTCTCTTACGGTCTGTTGCTCATGTCTAGCTCTTTAATTTTCTTTCGTCTTTCATTCTCTCTCTCTCTCTCTTCCCACTCTTCTATTGTCTCCCCATCTCCTCTTTATCCCTCTTGTCCTTTCTCTTATCCAGTACACATGCGGATGCCCTAATTTCAATTTCCCGCCATTTTTATTTCCATATGACTACATTTAAAATAAAATAATTAACGCATGAATAAATTTGTGTCCATTCCATTTCCCCAATAAGCTATTCCACCAGTTAACTGTTTTAGTAATAATGACCTCCAAATTATGGAAACATGTCCACCTGGTGATGACCAGAGGAGAGGGGAGGGGAGGAAAGGCTAATTCTAGAACCCTCCCAATTAAGATACACTGCTCCAGACGAATATCGATTTTTTTCCTCTTGCCGAACAGCACACGATAACCATAATGGGACACTACTCTGATTTGACCGGGGGTCAACGAGTTCTCTTTAGAGACAAAATGATTCCAAGAGCTGAAATGGGGTTGGGTGGGTTTTAGGCTTAAGGTAGGGTTTCTGGTATAGCTTCGTTTAAAAACAAGGAAAAGCAGAACTGATGACGTGTACTTGGTGAATTAAAAATGTTCACTTAGAAATTTTAACGGAACCAAAAAACGGTTGTTTATTTTTTATTTTTTTTAATGGCTTGTATTAGCTCGTGATTTAGTACAGATAAACGACTTTTAATTAGTAGGCTACACTACTATTGCTAGTTTTTCAACATTTACTCGCTACTTTGATATATTGGCTACACATCTATTGCTAACTATTGGACATTTACTCGCTACTTTAATAGATTGGCTACACTACTATTGCTAGTTATTGGACATTTACTCGCTACTTTAATAGATTGGCTACACTACGATTGCTAGTTATTGGACATTTACTCGCTACTTTAATAGATTTGCTACACTAATATTGCTAGTTATTGGACATTCACTCGCAACTTTAATAGATTGACTACACTACTATTGCTAGTTATTGGACATTTACTCGCTACTTTAATAGATTTGCTATACTACTATTGCTAGTTATTGGACATTTACTTGCTACTTTAATAGATTTGCTAAACTACTATTGCTAGTTATTGGACATTTACTCGCTACTTTAATAGATTGGCTACACTACTATTGCTAGTTATTGGACATTTACTCGCTACTTTAATAGATTGGCTATACTACTATTGCTAGTTATTGGACATTTACTCGCTACTTTAATGGATTGGCTACACTACTTCTGATCTTCTACGTTTCTTTTTTTCGCTACACGACAATTAATACACTGCTCTGATGGGTACCTGACTTCAGTTGGGGTAAAGTTATGGGGCGGCTGGGCATTGTGCTGGCCACGCAACCCCCTAGTATGCCGTGGTCACAGAAACTGGTGAACGCTGCTTCACCTGCCCCATGGATCTAGTTTGGTCCGACGGGCACTTTACTTTTATTACTTTACATTTTACATGACTAACTCCCCTACACGTTTTGGTTTATCGCTTACACTTTTCTTTTTACTCGGTGATATAGTAATAGAATGATATTTTTTTTCTTTAACCCTTCCCGTACTGACCTACTTCTATCTATGCTGCCTTTAGTTCCGCTATATACGCGCCCGGGACTGTAAGGGTTAAAATGACTATAATATGGAGATGCTAAAGACTCGAGGGTAGACTATCGCCATTTCTGGCGCTTTTTTCTTCTAGACGAGGGTTCGGCAACCTATGGGACGCGTGCCACAGTTTGGCACGCGAGAGACCTCACTGAGTTTTTTTTTTCTTATTGATAAAAAAAAAATATTTTAAGGTTCTGAAATAGGAAAACTGACTTTTGACTTTGAAGCTGATGTTTCTGAATGACATAGAAAGAGATTTCAGTAAGTTGAAGTTGGATTTACAAAACCCACTGGCATGGACTTGCATTTAAACTGGACACATCTTGCCGTGAAATTGACTTCAAAACATCCCTATATTAAGGCATATATTAAGATAGATGGTTGATTTTTTTTCTGAAGTATGCTACATCGAAGCACTCAAAGTGGAGTTTTCAAATTGATGGACTATTTTTTTCATACCACAGAAAGCCTAACTGGTTTGACCTTCTTATATGTAGATCTTTTTTTTTAATTGAAGGGATACGGCGATTTTAAAATGTAGCAAGTTTAATTTTGAACATAAAAAAAAAAAATGGGCATCCCAGTGTGCCCATTTGCGGAAAAAATCTGGAAGGAAGCTGCTTAGGAAAGTAGTCTGCTTATCTCAGCTGCTAGGCATTCGTTTTTTTACTTTCAGCTTTTGGTTCAATTTACACTTGTGAACAGATTTTACCGCACATGAAAGCTGTTTTAAGCATACAAACAGGTCACCTTGACTTCTCATTAATTGATACACACTAATTACATTTAAAGGATTTATTTTGCTAATCTTCTTTAATTAAACATAAAAATAGGTAATTCTAAAAAAAATTATTTGTATTATTCATTTAATAAATATAAAAGACTTATTTAATAGCACTATATTATGTATTTTCTGAAATTATTAATATTTTATAGATAAACTCCTTAAATGGACAAAATTCGATGCATAAAATGTTTATAACTGTTTAACGTAAATTATTGTAATCCTCTAATAGTTAAATCTTGTAATAAATATCACAATGTTGGATTTATATCAAGAAATAATTAATAGGCAGTAATTTTTGTTATATTACAAAACAAAACTTGTTTGGCATCACTATAGAATCAATTGTGGAAACGTTTTTTTAATTAAAGGGAGATAATAAACCCGTTTTATTTGCGCTAATATTTTTAATGTTTCTTTTTTTTCTTTTATAAAAGAATACACTGTTTACAATTTGTAACTTTGAAATTAACAAACTGTAAAACTTATTTGAAAAATATATAAATAATATATAACTAAAGAACTTATATGTATAATTCTAAACCTTATATTTACTACCCAGTTTTTATGATGACTACGTATCTATTCCGCTGATCTACAATAACAGAACTTTTCCTCAGTTAAAAACACAGTTATCAACTACTCAGTTAAACTGAGATAATAAATGACTCCTATCCCTTTTTCTCTGTGTAAAATAATAATTTAAAGTAAATGTAATTTTTCATGAATAAACATTTTTGGAAAAAAAAAACTGAGATAATACGATAATTAAAATTAGTAAGTGTTAGAGCAGGGGTCGGGAACGTTTTTGTCTGAGAGAGCCATGGAAACCACATATTTTGAAAAGTAAATCTGTGAGCGCCATACATTAGTAAATGTGTGCATTTTGTCTAATTTCAACACTAAAAGTACAATAATTATGTCTCTGAATTCTTCTGATGCTGAGCTGCAGTGAGCTCATTTGTAGAATGTAATATTGATATGCAAATGCAATTAAAATGTAGATCATAGGAGTCGAAAGAATTTTTTTTTATAATCGAACATTTGTCTGCGAGCCAGATGCAGCCATCAATAGAGCCACATCTGGCTCGCGAGCCATAGGTTCCCAACCCCTGTGTTAGAGTCTAGGCATGTCAAACGTACGGCACGTGCGATAAATATAAGGGCTTAATGCGTGTTTCTAGACTCAAGGAATTGAAGGCTAATTTGATACAGCAACAGACATGTTTTATAAAAATAGAATTCGCTTCCGTTACTGCAAGTTTTGAAATCAGCCAAATGGTCGCCATGAGTGGGAAATCTTTCAGTGAAGGAAATTTCGTAAAGCATTGCCTTATGAAAGCGGCTGACATTGTGTGCCCGCAGAAGGCACAGTTATTTAAAGAATATTTCGTTAACCAGGAACTAGGAACTAGGAACACTGTTGCTGGACGGATTGATGAAACGGCACATGATTTGAAACAACAGTTGAAGGCTGCATCATCCAAATTTGAAAATTTTTCTATGCTATTGATGAGACCGTTGAAATCACTGGAATAGCACAGTTTGCAGTTTTCTTTTAGGGCCTGAGACAGTGAATTTAGTATTTATGAAGAACTGATTGAACTAATGCCAATGCATGACACTACAGCGAGCAAAGACATCTTTGAAAAAGTCGAGCAGATTCTGCATGACTATGATTTTGATTTGAGTAAACTTGTATGTTTATCTGATCTACCGACGGTGCTGCGAATATGGTTGGCAGACATAATGGTGTTGCTGCCAAGTTGCGAACAAAAATTGATACTTTATAATACTTTTTTTCTGTGCTGATTTCCATACCAACAGATTTAGCTAATATAAAGCTAACTTATAATCTTACAACTTTTACAAAAACTCAAGACAAAGCAAATAAATGTTGCACTAACCGTTCTAATATAAAAGAAGATAAACTGTAGGGAGTCTAAAGAATGTTTATCGAAGGTAAATATTAAAATAATAGATATGCGAGAATAAATGCATATAAGTACTCTTTCTTCCCGAGTGGCATTCGGGCATGGAATGGGTTGCCTGAACAAACCAGAAAAACCAGTACCTTAACATCATTTAAAACATTAATAAAGATGCAAGACTAGACTCGGACCAGGGATGAGCGTAGGGCGCAATAATCTTATTTATAGAAGGAGCGCCTGTAATGTATAAGATAAGATAAGATGTCAGTGCAGTAGAGTAGATTTTCTTAGTTTTCAAAATGCCCAGATCTAGTTCTTAGCGTTTAGCCTTAGAATTATTAGCTTTCCAGAACTATCACGTCGTTGACAATCAATGTAATATATAGTTCAGTGATCCACACCCCATGCTATTTTTCTCAGGGTGACTTTGGAATGTCAAAAGAAAAAAAAAAAACATCATCATTGCCAAAACATGGCGAACCGTTGACATCGGCAATCAGCAGCAGAATTTCGAAATAAGTCTACGTGATCTTGTCCGATCAGCTGTCACGTTTCAGCGTGACAAAATGATGTGAAGGCTTAAATGCATGTACGTATAATACATCCTGCTCTTTGCAGCTGCGTACGTTGACAACGTCTAAAATGCCCCAATATCTGATTGTCAATCTCATCAGTTTTTTTTATAGACAGACCTCTAGGAGCCTCCCACCACCGCTACCCACCCCAAACACACGTCCGTGGCGCTCTTTTCGTATCAGCGCGTTCCTACACTAAACAGTAGCCCGGAGAACTCCATCAAAAACTCCCAAGAAATCACCAACAAAATAGGATGATGTAGCTTTTGAGTTTATCAGGATGCCCCAAAATAATAAACGCACTTTGCCCGAAAACTAGGCCATCCCACTGAACCATTTTAACTGGCACCCCTCCCATCAAGGTTTTCCCCCCCAATTCGGACAACTTTAGACGAGATATATCAGTTTTGTTACTTCTACGATATGGTAAGCGTCTCTCTATCAACAGCCGGGAAAACGATTTTTGGTAATGAAAGTTGAGTCTTCTTTTCCTCTGTTCTGGAAAACACATCTTTGATTCTAATTCAACATCACTCGCGAAATTTGAATCTCGCCGGGTTTTATGCTGGCCACGTAATCTCCTGCAGCTCATTGGACAACAGAAACGTAACATTTTATTACTTCCTTACTACGCATATAATATTTTTTTTTAAATATATATGTTATTTATTCCTTATATTATTAAATTTTCTGGTAACTAAAGAAAAATTTAATAGTGTATTGATATTAACAGTTGCAGATACTGAATCATGGAATATTGTATATTTGGTGGCAGCACCGTCTCTTCGATTTCTTAGATACGGATACAATTTCCCTCGTTTTATTTATAATATTATTTCCTTATATCACTTAATAACGTAGCTCAAGTTATAAGCATGCTATTAGAGCATGGATAGATGTGCTAGAGAAATAGTCATTATTATTATTATTATTATTATTATAAAATAGTTATTGTGAGTAAATAACTCAACTTGTTGTGTAGTCTAAATAGTTAAACATGTTTAAAACAAAAAGTCTTCACTTTTTCCGCCTCTAGATATTACCTTTCTTTGGACTCCTTGGACAAAAAGTACAAGATTTGTTTGAATTCTGTTTTTGTTTTTATTAAAATCATTTCGCGATTGGCTTAAAATATATTTCCTTTCTTTATATCATTTGAAAAGTGACTTAACCCTGACAGTCCCGGGCGCGTAAATAGTATGTCGGTATGGGAAGGGTTAAATTATGTTCCCTTTCTTTTAATTATTTAACGATTGGCTTAAAATAATATGTTTCCTTCTTTTAAAACCTTAAACGATTGGCTTAATTACAAGTTCTTTCATTAAAACCCCAAATGATTGGCTTTGATTTCGTTTTGTTTTTCTTTAAAACGCTAAACGATTGGCTTCTATTCTATGTTCTTTCTGTATAACCCTCAACGATTGGCTAAAATTACGTGTTTTCTTTGTCACCATAAACCATTGGCTCTATATGTGATGAAAACTCACAAAGCGTCTCTTGAGTTCTTAACTCTACACGCCTTACACGTTTTTTGGAGTTGTAGTCCCAAGGGAAATAATTCGTTTTTTTTCTGTAGTGACTTTGAAATGGTTTATTGATCCTTACAGCAAGACTAACGTTGTAGTACTATAATAGTAACGATTTGTTACTATTATACTTACATTTCTGTTGAAAAACTAACGATTTTTCTACGTAGATCCGTATAACAGATTTGGGTCTTTTGAGGGCAAGTCCCCGTTCAGGGGCCCTTAATGATGACCGCTATCTAGTGGAGTGGGGTGGGGCTAGGAGGAACAGGGCGAACCGCCCAGAAAGCCACGCGCTACTAACGTGGTATAGTAGAATAGTGTACCGGCTTCATATGGTTGTTTATCCTATGATAACTTGGACACCCACAACGTTAGACGCGTTAGTCGCTACTCTTCCCCACGCATCTTCTGACAAGCGACATGCTAGCTCGGCATGCCTCGTACAGGAGATCCTTAGTTTAAGGGGAGGGTTAAAAGCTTTGCTCGTCGTTATAGGGACCCATATTTATAGAAGTACAATTTCACATCTAAAAAATAAAAAGTAAAATACCCTTCGGACCAAACTGATCATAGGGCTGGTGATGCAGCGTTTACCAGTTTCTGTGGCCACTAGGGGATATGTGGCCAGCAAAATGCCCAGCCGCCTTTACTTTACTAATGTCAGGTACCCATCAGAGCTGTGTAGACTCAGGGACACCTTCAAGTCAAAAGAAAAAAACCAGGATTCGAAACAAGAACCTTCAGTTTGCCAGTCGAACGTGCTGCCAATCGACCACCGTGTCCCATATTTACGGCAATATAACCGGACGACGTCGCTTCCAAGAAACAATTTACAGAAGATAATTTGCCTTCTTTTTGCTGTTCGGGGGGAGGGGGGTAGTAATTCATACCGAAATTATTATTATTTTTTTGGGGTGGGAGGTGGGGGGGGGGCTATAAGGGGATAACCGATCTGACGCACTGCAAGAAAAGTCACTTATGTCAAAAATAGATCTAGTGGCTTCTAAATTATTACAGTGGAAAAAAACACCTGTTTTATTTACCACATTTCTGAAAAGTTTCCTTTTGGTGTTTAAATCTACCAAGAAATATAGTTAACCCTTGCAGGACAGTCTTTGTTATTGACATTTTAAAAACAGTGAATAGTTGAGTGCTAGATCACAGAATTTGTGTATCAAAAAAATCTCTAGTAAAATCAGTTTTAGCTTTTTAAAAATGTAGATAGAAGTTTTGACTGTTTTGAATGTCAATGAGGATCTAACCACCTGGCGTTGACTGACAATAATTGATATGGCGACACATTAACTTAAGCCATTTGTGTTACATAAATGAAGCCAAATTTATTGGACACAGATAATCTTGAATTGAGAGTAAACGTTGCTTTTATAAAGACCTATTTCTGCAACGATTTCGAAGTAAAATTTGTTTTGCATATCTTTTTGAGTTTATGGATGCTATATTTTTGTTACCAACTATATATATAGCCTACCTCTATATAAAAACGCTATGTAAACGGTGTACTTCATCAATGCGCCACCTAGCGATCAACAAAATTACAGCGTTTGTGCTGTTGTTGTTATTTCCATAGGGTTTTGTTGTGTGGAGTTACAAAACAAGGTAGCAGTTGAGTTCGCAATAAAACTGAGTGTTTTTTCTGTAAACAAGTTTTAATGTGGTTGACAAATAATGTTGCCTGAAGCACGAACAGAGCCAGGGCAGAATAGGAGAGACGATCGAATTTGAGTGTTGCAGAACTGAGCCAAAAGGTCAAGGCCAGGCGTTGTTGCGCATCGGCGCCAGTTTTAACGTTATGCTTGGTATGGCTGAATGTAATTGATAGGCAAAGCGATGCAGTGGAGCTATAGGATTTCATAATATCCTTATCCTAAAACCAACAGCATAACAACGTTATTTTCTCTCTGATATTGTAGGTTAGCTTACCAGTTGATAAAGCATGGTGAACTTAACATGGATCCGCCCCTGGCTAAGCCATCTAGTAACTACGTTAGTATTGTCAGATTGACTCCAGGTTTGAGTAGAGCACGTGTATGTGATTATGTACGTAGTAGCAGTAATAAAGGTTTTCCAGTCAGACCAATTGTATCCATTTAGGCCTGTATACAGCGTTCGCACGTTTCTGTGGCCACGGCATACTAGGATATTGTGTGGCCAGCACAATGCCCAGCCGCGTTTAACTTTTCCCTAACTGATGTCATGCACCCACCAGAACTGGGTAGACTCAGTGACACATTGCAGATCAGGGAAACAAATCCTATCCTTCAACAGGATTCGAACCGGAGACCATCGGTACCACCTAGAACGCTACCGGCTTAACCCAAAGTGTCCCACTGTGTTCGTGTACGAGAGCGTTCAACAGTTAAACTGGTGGTTGTTGTTTTTTTTTTTTGTTATATAGATCAAAAGAATGATATCGTTTCTTTCTCTAGTATCCGCCTATGGTTTTCGTTTGTTGTGATACGGCGCTCTATCTATTATCTTTTACAGTGCCGTTGGATAATAATCAGCCAAGGGGGAGAAACAAAGGTTGCTATTGTATGATATGAGAAGGGGAGATAATCAAATTGTTTCAACAACTTTATCGATAAAAGGGGGGTTCAGAGTATAGAGGCCATTTCATATCGCAATAATAAGTTGACAGTCCCATACATGGATAAACGGATGGATAGATGGGTAGATTGGCAGAAAGATAACAGATAAATGCATTTATAGTTGAATAGATAGATAGTCACACACACAAATTATGATAATAGGCCGGTAAGATAAATAGAAAGATAGATACAAACAGACATATCGGGATAGACTTATATAAAGGCTAATAGATGAATAGATAGATAGATAGATAGATAGATAGATAGTTAGATAGATAGATAGATAGATAGATAGATAGATAGATAGATAGATAGATAGATAGATAGATAGATAGATAGATAGATAGATAGATAGATAGATAAATACACACACTCACAGGAAAATAGACTGTTAAAATAAATAGAGAGATAGACGACATATACAAACAGACATATCGACATAGACTTATATAAATGCTAATAGATGAATAGATAGATAGATAGATACAAACAGACATATCGACATAGACTTATATAAATGCTAATAGATCAATAGATAGATAAATCGATGGATGGAGGTATGGGTGAATGCAGAGATGGATGAAGTAATAAATAGACGAATAGAAAAAAATGGCGTCGATTATATTGGTTATTATGTTAAAAACCTGTTGTTGCTTTTTTATATGGAATCGATTTTATTACGGTTAAAAATCCTTTTATTTGCAACCACTTTTTATTTTCATCGAAGAAATAATAATAGTTTATTGAATAGAGTACATGAATATTCAATTTCTGCCTTTTTGAAAATCCCGTTAAAAAAAAAGAATTTAAGAAAACGTATTTTTACGTGTATTGTGTAGAAATTTCATTTATTATTGAACCTTTTTTTTTCTGTAAGTCTAGATCTATGTAGGGATGAATGTTTTTAAAAACACGTAATCAAATATGGATAACTGACTGATCACCAATCATATTCGTTGGATTTAAATCGGTGGATATTTCATTTCATGGATAAGCTGGATATTTCATTTCCCGGAAATTTTCCGTTTTGTTAACTTTTGTGAAGATGGATAAAAAGACTTAGAAAACATATATCCAGGTAAAAAGACTTGACAAAAAAAAAAGATATCCAGAAAGTCGTTTATTTTTGTTTTTCGGGAAACGCACGTCGGTGAATCAGCAAGGCGGAAAAAGTCACGTGACCTTTCGTTTTCTCTCGGATATTTGTCGCTTCCGGTCTGAGGAGGTTGTACTTTTCCCACCAAGTGCAATGCTGTCCAGCGCCACCTCGCGCTTGACCTGCATCAGCTCTTTGGACGAAGAGAGTGAGGAGGAGTCCGCAGACGACTGTGATGGATCTGTCAATGGGTGAGCGTATTGTGGGCCTTTTTTGTGTGTGGCCCGCTTGAGATCCTAAACACTTCTATAAAATATAGACCCACTTGTATTTCTTTCTACATTTTATAATAATATAATACACAAACTTTTTCTTTGACTCACCAAAAAAAAAAACACAATTAAAATATTTTTTTTAACCAAAGCAGTTAAAATGTGAGCAGATTTTTTCACTATAAAATATGTTAAGTTTTCTATTACAGAGTTTAGCTCATTAGGCAAAAAGAACGTTATTTTTTTTTTGGAACACGTAATTATGTCAGGACTTATCAGATCCATTCTTTTCATCATATAGTTTATTTCTCAACATAACTATCTTTCAACAATATTATGTTTGTTTTTTAATCATTTTTGTTTCGTTCTTTTTTTTCAAATCTCTTGATAATTGGTTCGACTTTTTATTTTTGTTGTTGGATGTATTTTGTATCTTGACATAAATAATTGATTAGATCGCGGGGACATTTTGTTTAAAAAATCAATGATTCGCTCTATCATTTGATTGATTTGTTGAAAAAAAAAATGTGTTATGTCTAAATCAACTTCACCGAGGTTTTTGCCAGGACACATCTCCACACAATAATCATAAATCTTAACATTGAACCATAATACACATATAACCATAATACACATATAACCATAATACACATATAACCATAATACACATATAACCATAATACACATATAACCATAATACACATATAACCATAATACACATATAACCATAATACACATATAACCATAATACATATATAACCATAATACATATATAACCATAATACATTTATAACCATAATACATATATAACCATAATACATTTATAACCATAATACATATATAACCATAATACATTTATAACCATAATACATATATAACCATAATACACATATAACCATAATACATATATAACCATAATACATTTATAACCATAATACACATATAACCATAATACACATATAACCATAATACATATATAACCATAATACATATATAACCATAATACATTTATAACCATAATACATATATAACCATAATACATTTATAACCATAATACATATATAACCATAATACATTTATAACCATAATACATATATAACCAAAATACACATATAACCATAATACATATATAACCATAATACATTTATAACCATAATACATTTATAACCATAATACATTTATAACCATAATACATTTATAACCATAATACATTTATAACCATAATACATTTATAACCATAATACATTTATAACCATAATACACATATAACCATAATACACATATAAATACTTCTCTTTTCATACCTCTTCTTTTCTTCTAAAAACAATGTTAATACATAATAACAAAATAGTGTGTTATTGTAATAATATTGCTCAGTCACGAATTTTGACATAACCACTTTTTAAAATTAAGTGGTTTAAATAGCACACAACGCACGCACACAAACAAACATGCACAGACATGCACTCACACACAAAAGCGACCCCTTTTAGCAGCGCAATAGCATTTTGTATCAGGTGATTTTACATTAACTTAGTGACAAAGTATACGCTTAATAAATATCTCTTAAGAAGATATTGAATCACATATATTGGATTGCTTATAAATTTTGTTCCAAGCTCAATATTTACACATGTGTCTATAATATAATACATAGCTCAATATATACACATGTGTCTATAATATAATATATAGCTCAATATTTACACATGTGTCTATAATATAATTAATAGGCACGGTGGCCTGGGTTCGAATCCTGGTGAAGACTAGGATTTGTTCCCGAGGTTGGAGAATGTCCCTGAGTCTACCCAGCTCTCATGGGTAGGTCTACCTGACAAAAATTGGGGTAAAGTAAAGGCGACTGAGCATTGTGCTGGCCACACAATCACCTAGTATGCCTTGGCCACAGAAACTGGTAAACGCTGCTTCACTGCCCCTATGATTAATTTGGTCCGACGGGTACTTTACTCTAATATAATACATAAACACATAAACACACTTTTAAAATGATTTATTATCATATTAATGTGTCGTCATTTATGCATTCGACTAGACGATAAAGGAACTTGTCAACCTACTTGTTTTACTGTTTAACATCTTTTAAAAATTCAAATCATCAACCAACTTTAACTAAAAACACCGAATCTAATTTACTACATTGACTGCCTGTTAGTCTATTCTTAATACAACGATTATTTATCATTTGGGCAGAGGCGTGTCTAGGATACTTTGCACCCGGGGTCGAAGTATAAAATTGGCGCTCCCGCCCCTCCTCATCGTGTGATCACATTTTATTTAGTCTTATCTTATCTTACATGTTACAGACGCTTGTTCTATAAAGAAGCTTATTGCGTCCTACGCTCATCCGTGGTCCGAGTCAAGTTGTGCATTTTTTTAAATGTTTTAAATGATGTTAAGTTACTGGTTTTCCTGGTTTGTTCAGGCAACCCATTCCGTACCTGAATGCCACTCGGGAAGAAAGAGTACTTTTATGCATTTGTTCTCACATAAGGATAAGGACATTGTTTTTGTCTTTATGTTTATCTGAGCATTAAATGTATCGTTGTAAACTTAATTTTAGTGCCCCCTCCTCCCCATATGTAACACATTGTCCTCCTCTCCCCTCCCAACACTTAGCTGCGCCTCCTCTGCATTTGGTCTAACAGTGTGTAACACGGAGCAACCATCAACCGACCCAGTTCTTTCTAATCTACTGCCATCTTTTTGTTCACGAGTAATACAGAGACTAAATGTTTACATGCCTAGTTTCAAAGCTTACTTTAAAAAAAAATATTATCATAAATCATTTCTGCTGGTTTCTGCTCAAATGGACGTGTTTATTAACACCTGGTGTTTTTTGTTTTATATTTTGAAATAATGAGAAGTGTCTGCGCTTCTGCGAAAGACAATAATAAATTATGTACAATTAAAATCGGACGCGACTACCTTGTGTCAAGTTGATCTGGTTGCAACAGGTTATTCTGGCGCCGAGAGGTTGCCCTGGTGCCGACACGTTATCCTGGTGCACTAATGTTGTCCGGGTGCCAATAAGTTACCCTGGTGTCAACAATTTCTCTTGGTGCTCAAGTGCCAACGCGTTGCCTTAGTGTCAACTTGTCATTCCGGTGACAATAAGTTGCCCCTATGCCAACAAGTTTTCTCTTATGCCAACACGTTGTCCTTGTGCCAACACGTTGCCCAAATAACAACAAGCTACCCTTATGCAAACTAATATGCGCACATTTTTAAAGAAACACGCATACATTTGAACGAAATAACATTAACAATATACGCTAGCGACAATCTTAAGGCATTAAAGCTGATCTATAGCTTTCTGTCCGGCATAAATAATCATTAGCTTTTATGTTCATGACAATGCCCAGCTGCACAGACATTAACCAATGTTCAAGAGACACATCAGATCTTTCGAAATCTCAAAGACAATTCCAGGATTTCGGCGAAAACAAAATGTCTTGGATCTTGTCCGGAAGTGAAACCAGAGACCTACATAATTGTCATCCAAGGCTCTTCAAAAAAAAAAAAAAAAAAAAAAAAAAAGAACAACAACATTATCACAAATAATATATATAGATGCAATAATAGGAACTGTCGTTGTTGTGTTTTTTCAATGAGAAATCTAACATCCTCTTCTGTTAGACAATTCAATAAATCGACAATATTTTGCATCTCTGCTTGTTTCACTCATTGTGTGTTCTTTGGCCTGAGCCTATCAATAAGAAATAAAAATAAACAACAAAGTCAAACAAAAAGTAAAAGTCTAAATTGCATACGTATAAATCCTTCGTTGCAATCAAGTCTCTTGTGAAGTTGTCAATAAACATTCTAAAGAGTTGTTTTTTTTTGTACGAATGTTTTTTGTTTTGTTTTTTGTTTTTGTTTTAATGTTGCGTATATTTTAGTTGGCCTAATTCTGTCATTCTGTAAAGTCCATCTCTAGTTCAGCTTTGCTATGATTGGTTTCTATGTAATATGCTGACAGACATTACATTGAAAGAGAGACAGATAAAGAGAGAGAGAGTGAGAGAGAGAGAGAGAGATTTCCAACTAGCAGCACGATAACTTTTACTGAGACTAACATTAAAAACAAAAGACAGGATCGATAAGTTTGTATTGATCCGGTTCAGATGAAGATGACAAATGGGGCAGTGATTGTTACAACAAGGGAAGAAAAATAGCTGGTCCAGCTTCAAACCCTCACCATAACTTTCTGTTAACGATAACTTCACACAAACTTTAGAACTCTTTTTGATCTAACCTCAATAGTGAGCTAGGTTATAGTTGTAAAAATACTTTTGATAATCAACCTGGGCTTTTTCACATAATCGTGTTTCAGTTTATCTGTAATACCTGGGACGGTGTTCTAAACCCTTTGCCTTGTACACGTCTTTGGTTTTTGCCTGAAGCTAGCGTTCTATTTGTCACGTTTGTGACATTTCCACTGTTTAACATATTATTATCTTAGCTTATACGTTACAGACGCTCCTTCTATACAGAAGATTATTGCGTCCAACTTTAATCCGTAGTTCGAGTATAGTCTTGCATTTAGATTAGATTTTTTGTTCTGGTTCGTTCAGTCAACCCATTTAAACCCCGGATGCCAATCAGGTGAATAAGAAAATGTATGTGCATATAGAATTATGTAAACATTAATTTATGAAAAATACAAAAAGGCCAAAAAACCATTGACTATAATAAGATGGACCGCTTGCTCTATTTTTTAGTGCTTATATGTACTTTTTTTTCTGTGCAGAAATATTAAAGCAAGCTGTCCATGTGTATTATAGTCTATGAAAAAACAACAACAAAACAAAAAAACATACACACATACAACTAAATTACTTCAGTAGCTATACCTATAGTTTCATTAGATTATTGAAGACTCATCCCCTTTTTTTTCGAGTATTGTGTGGCCAGCATAATACCGAATCCCCTGCACATTGCTAAACTCCTGCCAGGTACTAATCAGAGCTGAAAACAGCCAGGGAAATAAATGATGGCAATTTTTTTCAACCGGGATTCGAACCCAAAACCTAAGGGCGAAAATGTTTTCAAATACTTTACACCTTTAGATAATATACTATAGGGATCGGCAACCTAAGGAACGCATGCCAGACTTGACACGCAGAGCGAATTTCAATGGCACGCGGAACACTTTAAAAAGAAAGCTAATAGAATCCTTTCTATATGAAATTAAGTGCTAGAGCAGGATAAACATTTATTGACAGACTGATTTGTCATTGGTTTCAAATCTATGTGCTAGGTTTCAGCTTGATATGATGGCGGGAAGTGGGTAAATTAGCCTACCGACGATATGCCAAACAAGAAAGCCAAAACGTTTTGCTGTAAGTAAATAATGTAAACAATTTAAAAGATTGTCCACAATGAAATCAACTGGAAAAGACTTAGCCATTACTCAGATTAACATTCATTTTTTTTTTAACATCTGTCGCAGGGGCGTACAGTAGGCGCCCCCGGGCCACAACACGTTCCTTCAAGCTTCATAATGTAGCCTCAAACAAAGCAGTTTATTAATTCATTGTGTATAAAATGAAATTAAATGTTCATACTGTTTGGCCCCTTTATACATGTTCAATTCCTTATAAGACCCAATGGTGAAATAGGATTTATAAAAAGATATCGAAGTTCAGAGTTATGTAAAAGTGTAAAGCCCAAAATGACAATCAAGAGAAGGATATCAAAAGTTCTTTACACTGCAGTCTGGCACGAGATGTCAGTGATGAATCGAATCATTGAAGTTATGTACAACTCTGCTCTGTCATCAACAGCTTGAACATTTGAACAATATATTGTTAATTTTAACAACACTTTATTAAGAAATGTACTCTCCAAAATGACATTGGATTGTGCGCTCATTTATTTGAAGACCTCACCAAAAAACGTGAAGACGTTTAAACTTTGAATTGGTATTTGGTCGCGGAAAAAAAAAAGTTGACATCGTTTCTTACATCTAATCATGGATGAAATTTCTTGGCAACGGTGGCACAACCATGAAGCAACCATCGTTACCATCAACATCCTGGTCTTGCACAGTTGCGGCTCAAACATGGATATTGCACATCGAATTTTTCTGGTCCCACCCCAACCTACTTCGCATTAAATAAATTTAACGATTTTTCGTTTGTTTGAGAACCATTGTCTAGAGTTAATGGATTTCTCGCATAGGCCAGTGAACCGCACTGACGTATAAAACAAGTGTTGGTCACGTCGTTAGCGGACGTAACGAGACGGCGACAAGTAGTTCCGGGCCAATTAGCATCTCTTGAAGGTCACTTTGTCGTCCGGGCTTTCGGGTCTAGCACGTGACGCTGGTCTGGCTCCCTTAGAGTACGGAGGCATTAGGGATGCTTATCCTTTCACTGTTTCGACCACTCCTCTCCTCCGCACTCCAAAAGCCTCTCTTTCATCTAAACACTGCCTCTAGTCCGGATATTAAGAAGGAGCCGTTCACAAAAGAGAGGCTAAAAAAAAGCTATTATAGAAATTAGAAAGAAATCATTACAAAATGGCGTATAGATTGGATGCCAATGGTATAAGAGGACATTACACAGACAAACACACACACTCAAATAGCCAACGAAAGAAGTGTTGTAGCTGGGTTTTTTATTATGTAGAAGTGAAATGTATAAAGACCCGGATTTTCGAGTCAGTCTAGAGTCTAGAGTCAAAGCAATTTATGATTTTTTAAGCCAGTGGCTCCCAAACTATTTCAAATCACGGCTCTCTTATAAAGGAACTGTTTGTATGTTCCTTCCCTAAACCAAACATAAACCACCGCATTTAATTAAAAACGGCACAAATAAAAAAAAGGTTATTATAAAAAAAGATCTAAGCTTTTTTTTTGCTTGCAATTGTCCGCGGCGCGGTTTACAATTAAAAGTTTCATTAACAGACTTTTATTTATCTCCCACAAATTCCTTTACAGAGAAGTGGTTTATACTTCAAAGTTTCCATTATAGAATTTTACTTAATCTCATTCAACTTCCCTTACAACGATGCGGTTTACATTTAAACGTTTACTTTAATAAACTTTAGTTTACCTCATACAACTTCCTTTTTAAAGGTGCCGTTTACACCTAAAATATTTCAAGTGGTTTACATTTCAAAGTATCTTTTAAAGATGTTTAGTTTACCTCACAAAACTTCCTTTACAAAGATGTGGTTTACACTTAAACGTTTCCTTCACAGTGTTCTAGTTAAGCTCACTACATGTCTTAAAGGTTGTTCTGAGCTACCCAGCTTCTATAACTACTAGACATTTGTTTGGGGCAAAGTAAATGCGTTCTGGTTATTGTGCTGGCTACACAATCCCCTATTATGTCGTTGTGTCACGGAGACATATGAGCGCTGCTTCACAGCCTCTATAGATCGAATATCTAGCCTTGCCTACTTCCCCAGGATAGAACACTGGCTTCACAGCCCCTATAGATCCGAATATCTAGCCTAGCCTACTTTCCCAGGATAGAACACTGGCTTCACAGCCCCTATAGATCGAATATCTAGCCTTGCCTACTTCCCCAGGATAGAACACTGGCTTCACAGCCCCTATAGATCGAATATCTAGCCTTGCCTACTTCCCCAGGATAGAACACTGGCTTCACAGCCCCTATAGATCGAATATCTAGCCTTGCCTACTTCCCCAGGATAGAACACTGGCTTCACAGCCCCTATAGATCCGAATATCTAGCCTTGCCTACTTCCCCAGGATAGAACACTGGCTTCACAGCCCCTATAAATCCGAATATCTAGCCTTGCCTACTTCCCCAGGATAGAACACTGGCTTCACAACAATTCTACTCAACCTTATTCGACACAATTCCAACATCCAGAAAAAGTTACTTTTCCTGTTTTATCAAAATAGTGCAAACAACATTCTAATTTAATTTTTTTTCGTTTTAATTCATGATCTTCTTTAAGTCTATAAGCTTCAGATTTTGATTAAAACCAGACAAATTAAAATTGAAACGAAAACGAACAACAATGAAGAAATTAAAATCGCTCAATCTTCCTTACTAAGCTTAAGACCTTGTTGTTGTTTTTTCCACATAATCCTATGTGCGCCACAAACAATAGAAACACAAACATATATTTTGTTCCAAAAGGTTCAAAGGTTGTGGAATACATGACTTGCAGAGTCTGAAGCTGATCTGTTATTTCCCTGCTGATTCAATTGTACGTGAGAACTACACTCGAGAATGAGTCCGGATGTTGGTTATTGTGTCAGAAATTGTATTTTTTTCGCTGTTTAACTACAATCTGTCAATATGACACTCTTGATCTAGATGGATGTTTTATTGCTCATTGATTGCTGATATGTCACAGACACGGTAAAAGGAAATCGGACTCTATTTAAAAAGAACATATATATTTTATTATTAGTTTTTTTATTTAACTGTTCTTGATTGTTGGGGTTGTTCTCGAGCACAAATTAAATGTTTTAATTCAACTTTGACCTACTTCACAGCAAGTTATCTCTGTAAAATTTGAAACATAGACCGTAGCCAATTTTTGTTTTCATCGATTTATGAATTCTTTCTAAAAGGGTGTTATTATTTATTTTTAAAAAAAAATTCTTGTTTTATATTTTATTAGAAGAGCAGGTAGTCTGTATAGTGTCAAAAGTTAGACTTTCTTAAACTTACTATCTAAAAGTAAAGCATAAGGCAGACTGTGCCATGTTTCACAAAAGCTATTGAAAAACTATAAAAGCTGCAAATCTAGTTTACTTCGTGGACGAACTACTACAGACTAGTATCACAGTTTTAATTTAAATATCAAGATTTATGAAAACAATTTTCTCATACTTTAGGTGTAAAATAGATATGGTAAAGAACAATTTTATCCCATCTTGGCTTCTATTTACAAAGTTACGCGACCTAGAAGCTTAAACCACGCCTATTGCAAATGCTCTATTATTGAGCCTTGAACTGTATACTTCCTTAAGAGAAACGAAGTAAAAAAATACAATCTATTGTATAAAATAGAATGTTTATAAGTAATGTAGGCTAAGATCAGCGCGTGGGTTGTAGAAACAATCCAAGTTATCAACCCAAGTTATCAATACATTTCTTTTGTTTTAATCATAACTTCGCTTTATTCCCCACTGACCGTACTCGTGTATCTTATATCTGTGTTTTTTACTCCTGTTGAGAACCTTGTCTATAAATCACTTTCCTGAAAACACCAAATCTCCCAATCCTTCACACACACACACACACACACACATACACACACACACCTTTAGCGGTTTTCGAGCACGCATTCCCCTAGTGCCATGTCACACATTTCATCAATGACCTCCGCGTGAAAAAAAAAAGGAAAGAAAAAGTTCCATCGGGAATACCCGGTATTTGGACAAGACGCAATTTCGGCGCACAAATAAATGCCACAAAGGGACCTTTCTTACCACAAAGACAGAATACATGATTGACTCAAGCTGTGTACAACCAAGAGGTGAACGTTACATTGTTAAACAAGTTTTCGTTGTAGATGATAATGTTATTGTGTTGTTTTCCCTCAGATATAAGTAAATGCAGTTTACTTGGTGAAGTTCAATAGTGTTACACATACTGTACTCATAAATATGTCAGTTACTCTAAAAATAGAAGTATATTCTGTATATTTTCTGAATGTTCAATTTTGAGACGTCTGCACATTCTGTTTTATACTTGCATTGGGTTTGTAGATTTTATTTAGCCTTTATCGTCATGTCGAACTATGAACAATGAAATAGTTAGATATATTTATGGACAAAAACCTTATCGGCATCTGCTATAAAGACCACATCTTCAATGAGCAGATACGACAAAGGATTATCCAGGAAATTTGTCAAAACGACGACCTGCTGTACATTCTTGGCCTTCCAAGAACAGGAAACTAGAATGGTATGGCCACATAACTAGAGCCAACGAACTTGCCAAAACTATTCTGCAGGGCTCCAACAGAGGAGGGAGAAAGAGAGAATGACAGCGGAAACGATGGGAGGATAAAATCAGGGAGTGGACAGGAGTGATACTGTGCGACGTAAGGAAATGAGCTAAGATACGGTAGGAATGGAGAGGCTGGTTTACATGTCTTCTGTGGCGCCCCTACTAGTCAACATACTAAGGAATATGTAAGATGTAGGTAGTTAGGAGATGAATAGAGAGAGACTCTCTCTATATGTAGATATTTAGATATTTAGATAGATAGATAGATAGATAGGTCTATCGATAGACGGAAATGCATAAAGGCAGATAGACAGATTAATATGTAGTGGACAGATAGACGGAGAGACAGGTAGATAAATAAGCAGGTACTCAGATAAATAAATAGACAGATAAAAAGATATAAATGTAGATAGACATATTAATTCATAGATAGATGGTAGATAGAGAGATTGCTAGACATGTAGAGGTGGAGACAGAGAACGACTGATAAAAAAATAGAAAAACTGATAAACAGATAGATTTACAAAGCACAATATGTAAACGGTACTGTAAGCCATGTTATAGTGAAGAAACTCCATGTAAACAGTACTGTAAGCCATGTTATAGTGAAGAAACTCCATGTAAACGGTACTGTAAGCCATGTTATAGTGAAGCAACTCCATGTAAACGGTACTGTAAACCATGTTATATTGAAGCAACTCCATGTAAACGGTACTGTAAACCATGTTATAGTGAAGAAACTCTATGTAAACAATACTGTAAACCATGTTATAGTGAAGAAACTCCATGTAAACGGTACTGTAAGCCATGTTATAGTGAAGAAACTCTATGTAAACAATACTGTAAACCATGTTATAGTGAAGAAACTCCATGTAAACGGTACTGTAAGCCATGTTATAGTGAAGAAACTCTATGTAAACAATACTGTAAACCATGTTATAGTGAAGAAACTCCATGTAAACGGTACTGTAAGCCATGTTATAGTGAAGAAACTCTATGTAAACAGTACTGTAAACCATGTTATAGTGAAGAAACTCCATGTAAACGGTACTGTAAACCATGTTATAGTGAAGAAACTCCATGTAAACGGTACTGTAAACCATGTTATAGTGAAGCAACTCCATGTAAACGGTACTGTAAACCATGTTATAGTGAAGCAACTCCACGATCTAGAGTTTAAAAAAACAAACGAACCAAGATATTCATTACAAAAGAATAGTTAAATAACAACAATATAATAGATCCCCCCCCCCTTTCTCCCGCTTCCAGAATCACAACTACCGGTATCGCATGAAAACATAATAATTCAGAGTTCGATGCCTGACCAGTCTTTATTGCCATCATAAAGATTTGTTAGTTGTTGTTTTTTTTTTCTTTTTCTTCTCTCCCTTTATTGTTTGGATTTTTTTGGTTTTTATTTGCCCATTTTTCTTGTCATTCACCCATCAGCCCCCGGGTCCTTAGAAAACAACAACCCCTAAACTGTTCGCCCTTATTTGTTTTCTTCGTTTTGTTCTCATTCTTTTATTTCATTCGCTCAAACAATTTTGGTACTCGTCAATACAATCTCATTGAAGTCCAGTAATCGATACCACTGTATCAAAATGGTCCAGAACATTTGAGAGAGAGGAGATGGGAAATAAAGATGGCTGAGTTGAGGAAGTGTGTGCTTCATATTGTAATCAACATCTTTTCTCGTTCTATTTTTTTTTACTCCCTCTATAACAGCAACCATTTCCTTTTTCCGTTCCTTTCTTTCCGTTTTCCGGATGTCTTTTACGGTCAAGAGATAGAGAGTATGAGAGAAAGAGAGAGAGAGAGAGAGAAAGGGGAAAAGTGAGAGACATTCATAAGCAGGGTCGGCGACCTAAGGCACGCATGCCAAACTAGGCACGCAGGGCAAATTTTAATGTCACGCGGAAGACCCACAAAAAGGCTTCTCAAGTCTGTTCTATCAGAAATTGACTGGAAAATGCTTGTTGACTTTTTCGGCTGTAGGCACGCTGAATGAATTAGAACTCCTACTTTGGCACACTATTATAAAAAAGTTGCTGACCAGTGGTCAAGAGTTCAAATTCTAATAAAACACAAGAAAACGTATACGGGTTTGGAAATGTGCCTACATGTATCCAGATTTGCTTGGGGAAAAGTTTGTCCTGTCGAGCATTGTGCTGCCACAAGATCTTGCGGTAGATTTTCTCAACATAATGCTTGTATTCATTCAGCGTGCCCACTAGGAGTGCAGTCTCTTACAAATTATCATAAATCTGCATCAAACAAATAATTTCTAACAAGCAAGACATAACATAAATATTCAAATGCTTTCTAAGGAAGTCTTCATTCCTTTATGTTATTGTTTTTGTGTCGTCACTGATCTATATATACACACGGAACGGCCGACCTTTGGCTTTCAGGGACGCACAAAATGTCCGCATACACTTACCTATAAAAGCTTTAAAAGCTAATAAAGTAGCTGAATAATAATTTAAGTTCTTGTCAAAGATTGTTGCAAATTATAATTGTATGTTTTCTCCAGTAGTCTAAAAGAAATAGTTAATATAATGGCAACAAATTTCTTTGCAGTGTTGATAGTTGGACATTTTTATGACAAGGACTGTACTCTCGAAAAATAGAAAGAAGTTGTATAGGTCAGTGTTAAACATCCGGTTTTATGTTCCAGAACTACTTGTATAAAAACATTGATAATCTGTGCTTATGTATATGTATATAAATCATTCGATTTTATTTTATGTCAGGAAAAAAATTACTCTTCTTGAGTTGCAGATGAGCATGGAATGGGTTGCCTGAACACATCAGTAAAACCAATAACGTGACAACACTAACCATAATGCAAGTCTAAACAAACCACGAATTACCTTAATGTATTATTTGTTAAGGTGTCTGACCAATATATGTGCTGATGCTCAGATAAACACAAGGACACAAAACACTTTCCTTATCTTTTATACGAGAACAAATGCATATAAATTAATGATCCAACGCGCCTTCTATTTATGCGACTAAGGGTTTGATCCCTTGTCCAATAGTATTTTTCGGACAATGGTTAGATTTGAAATAAAATGTCGCTCTTCTGTTATCTAAAATGTAAGATTGATAGACCTATGCTTTCTCTTATTTTTTTGTGCCGTCTTAGATTATTTTTTTTAAATTATATCTCATTCTGTAATAATTTTCTTTCACACATTCTTACATTTCTCTTTAAATTCTTAATTGAATTTTTCTTACATTTTTAAATTATATTTCTTTTATACTCTTTTTATCTGTTTTTAATACAGTCTCATTTATTATATCTCTCTTACATTCTTAATTATATTTCTCTTATAGTCTCAATTATAGTACTCTAATATTTTCAATTACTTTTTTCATAGATTCTCAATTTAAATTTTTTAAATTATATATCTCTTACAGTCTCAATTTTATTCTCTTACATTTTCTCAAACATCCTTCACCATGACGTCGCTCACGTGTAAATCTTATTTAAAACACACCAAAAAAACAACAACAGGCTTCTGGATCAGATTAATCATGATAGATCAAAATCAACTCCGAAAACTGAACGGCGGGTTTGTTTCAAAAGCTAAATCATGTTTTTTAACTAATTGTATTGAAATCCTAATTATTGTAAGATAGAAACTAGTAAAAAAGAAAATAACAATTTCATTATTCATTTTCATAACTCTATTCGTGATATAAAACTCCAATATATAATACGTAAGTCCCAAATGTATTGTTTTAAGAGATTTTTTTACTTTGACCAAATACAAGGTCGACTCCCATTGGTTATTGGAAGGGAAGGTTCCGGCAGTAAATATTTTTGTTATGACTGCACTACACTTTATGTTATTTAAATTTAGAGAGAAAAAATAATAAAAGAAAGAACGTGCATGTCACGTGCAAGCTTAGGCGTTGTTGTTCTTTCCGGTGTGATATATATGTCAGGGGTGTTTCTCACTGCGCCATCTTTATAGGAATAAACTCATGAACGAGAAAACATACATGTTTTAATAACACGTCTTTTAATAACATAACCAAATACGTCTTTTTAATAACATAAGCAAATACGTCTTTTTTTTATAACATAATCAAATACACCTTTTTAATAACATAAGCACATACGTCTTTTTAATAACATAAGCAAATACATCTTTTTAATAATATAAGCAAATTTTTTTTCTGCTCTTACAAAATAAAAATAAAACTAGATCTAAATGTCGAACCCAATATTTTTTTTACTGTACTCTGGGAAAGCCTTGCATAATGAACTTGCAGACGTCAAAATTCTGTCTGAGCCCAGAGCCTCGTTCTGGATTCACATTAGAAGCCGGAAGTAATTTTTTTCGCTTCGAAATTTATTTATTTTTTTCACAGTTTTTTTTGTTTATAAATAAAACGTGACCAGGCAGTCAATGTAGGAATTTTTCCACGTTATTATTATTTCCCTGACAAATATATTATTGTTTAATAGAATTTTTTATTTAAAAAAAAAAACAAGACGTCAATTTCATTTAAATGCGATGTTTTTTTAGGTGTCTGAACCATATATATGCTGATGGTTCAGTGAACATAGGGACAAAAACACTTTCCTTATCTTTTATGCGAGAACAAATGCATATAAGTAGGCTACTCTTTCTTCCCTAGCGGCATTCGGGCATGGAATGGGCTACCGGAACATAACAGGAAAACCAGTAACTTAAAATCATTTTAAAAATTAACAAAAACAGGACTAGAGTCGGACCACGGATGAGCGTAGGACGCAATAATCTTCCTTATAGAAGGAGTGTCCGTAATATATAAGATAAGATGTGTGGAAGTATAACGGATAAACATTAAGGAACTAAATCAATTAAAAAATTTACTAATAAAACATTAAAAAACTAAATTAATGAAAATTACTGATAAAAATTAAAGAGCTAAATGATTAAAAATTTACTGACAAAACGTGTGACATATAACTACCAATGAAATGATTTAATAAGGAATATGAGATACAGTTGTATTTTGGGTTTGGGTTAACTTATAAATTCACATCCATCGGATAGACATCATAATTAGTTAAATTAGCTCATGTCTGTTTGTAAAAGCGCTGTAAAGCATTACTATCATTAAACTTAGTAGATCAACACCACAGATGCCAGAAGTGCAAACATCATATTGAACCAACAATAACTTGAAGATGTAAATGTCCAATCATTTCCGCTGACCGTCTTTCCGGCGTGCACCTTCTACAGCGCCTTGGAGGACGGTTTTCGGCAGGTTCTTATGCCGCAACACATGATCGAACCATGTCAGCTTGCGCCGCTTGATTGCTGCCATAATTGTTTCTTGAGGATCCGCAATTGAGGATAATATGTCCAAGATATACTCATTAGTCCTGTGTTCTAGATAAGAGATTCGACGGATTTTTCTCATGCATTTATTTTCGAACGCTCGCAACTTGTTTTCAATGGCTGCTAGCAGTGTCCAGGTCTCACATCCGTACAGAACAATCTTTTTCACAAGGGCTCTGTAAAGCCTGAGCTTTGTTGGGAGGCTAATGCTTTTGCTGGACCAGATTCTGTTTAGTCTGGCCATTGCTGACCCATTCCAAAAGGCGCTCACTAAAAATTAAATATGAACGAACAATTACGATGATGAATAACAAAATCAACTTCAATTTGACTCTAGATCTAGTTGTTGAATATATTTTATTTACAAATAAATGTAAATAATTGAAGATATTTCAAGCAACATAACACACAAATGAAACAAAACAAAATTAGACGATCAAAAAGTTAGCCTATCCCCGTAGACAGACTCCGAAGAACTGAATGTTGCAGAATTGTCCAATGTTGCAGAATTGTCCAATGTTGCAGAATTTCCAATGTACGTGAAAGCGAACTTTAAAAAAAAATCACTAGACCTCGCCCAAAGATTTTTAATGATTGCTATTCGTCAAATATTTGCTCTACTTGATTGCTGTGTTGTTTTTTTTATTGACGGGGCTGCCAAGAAGGCTATCTTTTATCACGTATCAGAGATAAATTTAAGATCTAATGTAACCATTTGGGTCTTTTTCGTACGGTAGACTGTTTTACATAACAATATATATTTTTCCTTATAATCATATTGCTTCTAGAATGACATTGACCTACATTGGAAATACCCAATGCCTTAAAGCCCGACATTTCATGGAATGGAACTTGTACAGATGTACTTTCATCCCTCTTGAGGATAGGCGTATGTCATGCAGACAAATCTGAAGTGACATTCCTGAGCGTAATCGTCGCCACATACATACGTCCCGTCCTCCCCCCCCCCCTCCTATTCCCCCCTCCCCAACTCTTTTTTCTCTCCCTCAGCCCTCGGGGCTAAATCGAATACATTGTACAAGGTAAAGGTCACATCCGTCCTCGCGCGTCATTCACAAACCGGAAGGAGGGAAAGGGAGGAAGGGGGTGGGGGTGAAGCATTCGGCTCTGCCACTGGTCTTGCTGTCGTTCTTGTTGATGACAGTGGCTTCTCCCCCCTTTTTCTCCCCTCCGCCCCCCCCAAACATTTATCTCCCATCCCCCTTACTCCCCCCAACCCTTCTTCTCTCCCATTACGCTCTTGCTCTTTTTCTTTGAGACTTAAAAATAATCCATAATGACTGCACACACAAACAAACAAACACTCTCTCTCACTCTCTCTCACACACACACAGACACACAGACAGACGTTAATGCAGTAGCTTCCTACCAAACAAGATTTAGCTGTCGCCATTCATTGTTGCTGTTGTTGTTCATTTCTCTTGCAAGACATTTAGTTTTTCTCTCCATGTTGTTTTTTTGGAGTTGTTGTATGGTTATTCAACAATCCATTCATTGGATTTTCTTTTACTTTCTATTTTTACTTGCTCTAAGTTGGATTTTTTTTTTTTCGTTGGCATTTTTTTAAAAGTATCTTGTCGGGCCGAATTGATCCATAAGGGCCGGTGAAGCAGCGTTCACCTGTTTCTCTTCCCTCCCTCCTTCCCTCCCTCCTTCTCTCCCTCCTTCCCTTCCTCCTTCCCTACCTCCTTCCCTCCCTCCTTCTCTCCCTCCTTCGGGGCGAAAAGTGCAGAGTAAGGGAAAGTAGAGGTGTGGCGGCAAAAGTAGTGAGCAATACAAATTAGGGAGTTTTAGGGGAAAGAGAAATATTGCACGGTATTTTTTTTTCGGAATAGCGGACTAATTCCGAAATATTATTTTACCCTAAACTATCCAAAAACTATTTTTGTTTAAATATTGATGAGTTAAACGTTGAAAAATTATATTTAATATTACCAAGTTTTAAATTCCCATTTTTTGAAAGAATAAAAATTGTATGAGGCAAACTGCCTAATTATTTTCAATAATTAAAATTGTCCTATTTCGACTGACCCATTACATTTATAGACAAAACAATGATATTATATGTTTAAAAATATGTGTATGTTGAGCCAAAGTTATAACAATTTAGAACAGCATAAATGCATTACATTAGTATTAAAACAAATAACCTGCATAGGGAAATTTAAAAAAAAATGTTATTAAAGGTATATAAATGAAGATGTTAAGCAAATTTACAGTACCCCGGTTAAGAACCTATGCACTAGAGAATCAACACCCAGTATCTTTGCGTCTCGCTAAAAATGTGTCTCTCTCATAAAAAAAAAATTACACCCAACATCAGCACTGTCACCACCATAAAAACCATCACCACCATAAACACCATCACCACAATCACCACCATCAACACCATCAAAACCATTGCCACCATTGCCACCATCACCACCATCAACACCATCACCACCACCAACAGCATCACCACCATTACCACCATCAACACCATCAACACCATCACCACCATTACCACCATCAACACCATCAACACCATTGCCACCATTGCCACCATTGCCACCATCAACACCATCAACACCATCACCACCATCACCACCATCAACACCATCAACACCATCAACACAATATTATCGTTTAGATCTAGATAACATTTCTTTCGTGTGGACTAGAATTGAGTAAAACTGTTAACGTACTTTTATTCCAATGAAAATGTATCTTTACCCGGCAATAAAAAAAAGTCTTCTGCATTTCTCGGTACTTTTCGAAAAACGGGAAAATAGTCAATATAACGGGAAAATAGATCTGTATAATGGGAAAGAAGTTTTAAAAAACGGTAAAATGTCTGTATAACAGTGTCTATCTTGTATATCTTGTCTACATTATGTTGATACAAAAAAAGTATGAAGGGGCAGAAGGGGTACATAAACAATAACAACAGACATAAAAACGTAATGGAATAGTTCCCATCATCTACAACTATACATCATCTACTACTACTTCTCTAGGGGCTTTATTGGCGACAGCCCCACTGAGCCCAATTTGGGCAGGTCACACGCTAGGGCAATAAATAAAGGTTCATACTACATAAAAAAAACGCTATCAGCGCGGTCACAGGGAATTTACGACATTCTGATAAGTGGGACATTTTGATTAGTGGGACATTTTGATTAGTGGGACATTTTGATTAGTGGGACTTTTTGTCTAAGTGTTACATTTTTTTTTCTTTGTGTCCCCTCAACTTTCAATGTTTATTTTATCTTTCTGTCTTTTACTTATTTTAATGTATTAGAGCAAAGGTTGCATTAGTACATTTTATCCAGCCTTTCTTTTTTTGGTCCTCTTACCCTCAATATATTCACCTCTCTATTCCTTCTTTCTCTTGTCCTCTCTTGTCCTTTCCTCCTCTGATTTTTCTCTCGCTCTTCCGTACTTCTTTCTCCCCTTCCCTCTCACCAACTCCTCTTCTCATCCTTGCTCTCATCTCTCCTTCCATCCCATCTTCTCTCTCTCTCTTTTCCTTGCTCATCTGCTACTTTCTGTTTCCCCCATTCTTCCTTCTATCCCTCCCCTCCCTTTCTCTCTCTCTCTCTCTCTCTCTCTCACTCTCTACAACTTATCTGTGTCCTTTCTCTTTCTCTTTCCCTCAATTTTTCTTTCTGTGTGTTTGTTTTATAACTGCATTGTACTGGCAACATAACACCATCGTATACCGTGGTCGAGAATACTCTGCTTTAATCGCCCTCATCGAACAGCACGTGCATTACATACATATAACATATATCTCCCCACTATGTATGAGATAATAACACCATTCACAATAAATATTGGCTATATGAAACTGAGAAGTATGTGTCTGTGTACATAATAATTTTAATTGATATCACAGTCTCACGGCCAGCCATTCATTGCATTAAAACTTTACATCAACTCCGACTTAGACATAGTCTTATTCCAAAGTATTGATTAAACAGATATAAAAACAAAACCAACTAACACGATTGGCGCACCAGTCAAATTTCAACCAATGAAAAAATGTAATCTTGAAAAAAAAATTGATAAGAATCACCTCACTTTCTATTCCTTACAAAAACGTCAACAACCACACACGCACACAGATTCACAAACAAGAAAACACAAACATCTTTAGTTCCTTTCAATATTTAGTTTTCTTAGCGAATCATTACCTTTTTTCTTTTATTTTGTACAATTTTTTTTTTAATGATGGTAATGACAGGACAGGAAGAAAATGGCAGACACTAATAGCAGAAAAGAATTATTATGGAGAACTCTTTACCACTGAATCAAGTTTCGTCCCTAGTAACAACTTCCTGTTCCGCTGTCAAGAGTCTTAGAGTTATTTCCCTTTAAAGACTTACGATTCTTTAATTTCTGTTTTGTTTGTTTTTTTCCTTCTATTTACAACATTTTTATTTTGTTTCATTTCTTTTACTCCATAACATAATTAATGAATTTTTAAATTTATTTTTTCTCTCTCTTTCTTTCCCCCCTCTTTATCTTTAATCACTTCAGCGAAAAATCTGGCTTTTTAAATGGCTTATGGAAAAGGTATTGACAACTTGTAGCTTCCTGTGTGTGTGTTCTTGTGTCACTGTAACCAATATCAATATAATATTTCAATGTTTTAGAGAACTCTTTTAGCTGTAGTAGTGCTGACTTTTGTGCTCTAAAATATTTTTATTTCAAACAGGCAGCTGTAGCGAACTGTATCGGTGCAGCAAAGGCGTACCCGAACTGGGGGACATTGTCATTTTTTATTAAACAAAATAAAATACATACACTAAACTAAAGCTTTTTTAAATTCAAAAAAATAGAATACGTTTTGATAATTTTTTAAAATTATTTTTTTCTATTGTATTTCTAAGCTTAAGCTGTTTTGTGTATACACATTTTTTTTTATATTAATGGGGCAATGAGACTCCTCCATGTCAGGATACGCCTATGTGTGTATTTGTGGTGGTTCATTAAGGTGTTGTTGAGTGTTCATTAATTAAATACAGGAGAACAGCTTTAAAAAGATTGTTACACGTTATCTATTGGAGATTTTATTTTTAGGTCAAGAGATGCCCCCCCCCGGTCCTACTCCTAAATCCCACAACCTCGACATCACTTTGCAATGATTGCACTGGATACAATTTTCTGACATTGATTGACACATTGGGAAAAAAAAATGTACACAATGAAACACAATCATGGACAACTACAAACGTATCAACGTATTAATAGATGTCCCCATTTCCGGTGTATACCTAATGTATATTCTTATTATGTGTAGTTTGAGTAATATCCACAACGGTATGAAAACATCAGTTTGATAACCAACATCATTTTCCCAAAATGTAGCCTACAACAGCGGCGCCCTGTGTGGAGCTGCGACGTCTTTACAAGGTCGCTGAGATATATTGTTAAGTCTATCATGATTTAATTTTTTTATATTTTTTTTTTGTGTGATTCATAGTGGTGAAATGCGACATCTAGTGCTTTGACTTAGGGAAGGACCCCTTGGGCGCCATAACTGAAATACGTTTTGAGGACCTACCCTATATATAAATTAATATAAATTTTATATAATGGGTTTGTGCAGATTGATTTGTTTTTGTTTGTTTTTGTGTGTGTTTTTTTCCGTTTAACACAAATGTTTATGGCTTTGTGTCCGCGCATTGCCCGGATCTGACCTTTTCACCCGATGACGTCAATGAAATGAATATTGGAAACTAAAAAACTAGCCTCGGAAATGTAGTTTGGATCGACCAAATTATCAAGTATTGTTTGTTTCGTTTTCTCTTAGTTTAATTTTAAGAATTTATTCCTTTTTTTGTAAAAAATATAACACAATGGACGTCCTAAACATATCTAAGTTTGATAGCATTTCTGATTAAAAATTATTTTTATTTAGGACATTTTTTTTTAGCCACCGCACATAACCCATATTTTGTTTGTTTGTAATTTGTTTTTACTTTACAAATTTTTTTTTTTTAAAGAATTTGACATTTCGAAGTTGTCTTTCGACAAATTTCAAAATCATTAGCCCGGTTCCATTTTTTATATTTTTTCGGCTAAAGAGGTTCCGGTGGATTTCAATCCTTCGAATGATGTTTGTCCCTCCCTCTCTCTCCTTCTCTCTCTCTCTCTCTCTCTTATTCTTTCTCCTTTTTTTTCTTTCTCTCTTCGTTTCTCCTATCATCAAAAGATATTTTACTCTCTAACCAAACGTTACGTGGACACTGTTAGGAGACTAATCATTACTCTCGAAGAAAAAGAAAACCTTCTTATTGATGGCAGACGTGGACTGTAGCTAGGATTTCTGGTTCTGTTCTAGTCGGAAAAAGTAGGACAGTTTATTCGGCAAAAAAAATAAATAAAAGTAACAAATTATTAACAGAAGTTTTTTTTTTAAAAATAGAGAACAGTTAACAGCTGTTTTTTTTTTTTTACAAAGGAATGTTTTGAAGACATCTAAGATGTAGCATTACTTTAAACAAAGTAGGCCTATGAATATTAAGTTAAAATCTATGGGTTTTGTTTTAGTTTATGGCAACAAAAAAGTTTGGTATTTAGGGCTTTAGTTATTATTTTTGTGGACATGTACCCTTTTGACGTCACTACTTGGTTAACTTTTGGTGATATATTTAGACATTTTGGTTTGACTGCATGGAATTTATACTTTCGGTATGACTACCAGGCTTTTAATTGAATCTCGGGCATGATATCAAGGAATTTAGACACTTGCCATGACAACATGTATTTAGATTTTTGGTATGACAATATGGCATTAATACTTTCGGTATGACTACATGGAAATTAGACTTTGGGTATGACTACATGGAATTTAGACATTTCGGTAAGACTACATGAAATGTAGACATTCGGTATGACTAAATGAAATTTAGACATTTGATATGTTACATATCACTTAGACATTCAGTATAAATACATGAAATTTAGACATTCGGTAAGACTACATGACATTTAGACTTAGACATTGGGGATGACTACATGAAATTTAGACTGTAGGTATGTCTACATGAAATTTAGACTGTCAGTATGACTACATGAAATTTAGACATTCGATATGACTACATGAAATTTAGACTTTCGATATCTCTACATGAAATTTAGACATTCGGTATGACTACATGAAATTTAAACTTTCGGTATGACTACATGAAATTCATTCAGTTGACCTAAAAGGCGTTAACTCCCTTTATCTCATTGGCACTTTTTGAGACCATCCTACTTAAAAGTCTCGCTAAATAAGTACTTTGTTGGTACTAGTTAGTCCAGTTTATGTGAAAACGTCATTCATTACAATGAGCTATAACTGTAATATTCTATCCATTATTCATGATTTTCAAGAGTTAAAAAAAAAAAACAACGCGGTTAACTGTAAAATGGTAGTGTGAAATATAGAGAGATTAATGGAGAATTCATGAACAGTAGTCGGTCAGTTATATGATGATTGTTCTACAGTGCAAATAAACTTGACTGAAAATCGATGTCGTAATCGCTGACACTAATTTATAAGGATTTTCTTTGTTCCTTTTTTATGTAATTATATATTTTCGGGAGGCGAAATCAAATTTGCACTATTTTGCACACCCATTTTTTTAAGAGTTATACTTAATCTTTTTCTATGTCGTGATTTAAAATCTTTTCTGATAAAATGGGCAAAATAATTTATAGGTTATGCAATCAGGGTCGAGACGAGGGAGCCCATAAAGTTCGAAGGGGGGGGGTATGAAGTTCAAAGGGGCCCATAGTTCAAAGGGGGCCCATGAAGTTCAAAATGGGGCATATGATGTTCAAAGTGGGCCCATGAAAATCAAAGGGGGGGATATGAAGTTCAAAGGAGGCCCATGGTTCAAATGGGGCCCATGAAGTTCAAAATGTGGCATATGAAGTTCAAAGTGGGCCCATGAAGTTCAAAGGGGCCCATGAAGTTCAAAATGGGGCATATGAAGTTCAAAAGTGGCCCATTGTTTAAAAGGGGCCATGAAGTTCAAAAGGGAGCCCATGAAGTTCTATCTCAACCCGTGGTTCAAAAGTGGCCCATGAAGTTCAAAATGGGGCACTTGACGTTCAAAGAGGGCCCATGAAGTTCAAAGGGGGCTCATGGTTCAAATGGGGCCCATGAAGTTCAAAGGGGAGCCCATGAAGTTCAAACTCGGCCCATGAAGTTCAAAGGGGAGCCCATGAAGCTCAAAGGGGTGCCCATGAAGTTCAAAGGGGAGCCCATGAGGTTCAAAGGGGCCATTAAAGTCTAAGATAGCCCGTGAAGGTACATATAAAACAACATCCCTTCTCCAGCATATTATAATCCTCTCATCGGTCCAGTGTCCAGTTATTGGTTTTACAAAATAAGAAAGACATTTTCTTATTGCAGCGTATGCACTTTTTTAATTTAACATTAGAAGTGTATAGTGTTGAGACTATGCAGCCGTATGATTTATTTAAAACATTATTCGTTGTTTTTTTCAAGTCGATATTATGTCAATATTATGTATTTGCATATTTGAAAAAAATTGTGGCCTTTTGTAAAAAAAATATAATGTTTCCTGTTCGTTAAAAATGCAACTTTAACATAAATGTAAACCGTCTGTAACTCTATCTCTGCTTTTAATGAGTCCCCAACCGCCCCGTTCCCAAAGTTTCAATTTAAAAAAATATATATTCTTGTTGAATTACCGCCCTTGTTTCAAGACACCAAACTAAAGAGAAGAGAAAAAAAAACCTTGAACTAACAGAGCCTGAGGCTTCAATTTCACTTTCACTCCTTGACGTCACCTATCGCTTTTTAATTTTTTTCTAGGAGGAGAAGGGGGGGGGGTATTATAAAACTGGCAATAAAAACACAAAGATAAGGTCCCTCCCCCCCCCCCCCCCCACTTTCATCTCCCAAGACCTTGATAATGAGTGCTAGCTCAGTGAGTATTATAATTTAAGTGAAAATAGAACTATGTGTAAATTAGCTTAACTTATACCATCTCTCGCTTTACAAAAATTCATTCGTCTTGGTCTACTTTTTAATTTATTATTACTAAACGTATCAGTAGGCCTACAGTTCTTCAAAGTACTGGCATGCCTAACAGTGCTAGTATGGACACAGTTCTTCAATGTACTGGCATGCCTAACAGTGCTAGTATGGACACAGTTCTTTACTGTACTGGCATGCCTAACAGTGCTAGTATGGACACAGTTCTTCAAAGTACTAGCATGCCTAACAGTGCTAGTATGGACACAGTTCTTCAAAGTACTGGCATGCCTAACAGTGCTAGTATGGACACAGTTCTTCAAAGTACTGGCATGCCTAACAGTGCTAGTATGGACACAGTTCTTCAAAGTACTAGCATGCCTAACAGTGCTAGTATGGACACAGTTCTTTACTGTACTGGCATGCCTAACAGTGCTAGTATGGACACAGTTCTTCAAAGTACTGGCATGCCTAACAGTGCTAGTATGGACACAGTTCTTCAAAGTACTAGCATGCCTAACAGTGCTAGTATGGACACAGTTCTTTACTGTACTAGCATGCCTAACAGTGCTAGTATGGACACAGTTCTTTACTGTACTGGCATGCCTAACAGTGCTAGTATGGACACAGTTCTTCAAAGTACTAGCATGCCTAACAGTGCTAGTATGGACACAGTTCTTCAAAGTACTGGCATGCCTAACAGTGCTAGTATGGACACAGTTCTTCAAAGTACTGGCATGCCTAACAGTGCTAGTATGGACACAGTTCTTCAAAGTACTAGCATGCCTAACAGTGCTAGTACGGACACAGTTCTTTACTGTACTGGCATGCCTAACAGTGCTAGTATGGACAAAAAGGAAACATTTTTTTTGTGTGTGTTAAATATTAAAATGGAACGTTGTTTGTATTTTTATGGGGGTCACGGGTGAACGAAGATTTGCTCCCCGGGTCTGAAGGGTGATCCTGAGTCTACCCAGCTCTGGTGGGTACCTGACCTTAGTTGGGGTTAAGTAAAGGAGGCTTGACGTTGTGCTGGCCACATAATCCCCTACTTAGTATGCCTTGGCCACAGAAACTGGTGGACGATGCTTCATCGGCCCTATAGATTAAATAAATCCGATGGGGATAAAGTGTATTTTTATCGCTAGTGATGAAGAGTTCTTTAAAAAAAACTCAACATGTTGGTTCGAGTGTATTAAATGATTGATGATTTTTTAAAAAGTTATTTCTAAACATTTTTGGCCTAGGTATAGTTTGCAACTACGTAACCTATAGATGATTACTTAACTAGCTAGTGCATAGATAATTCCATTTAGTAGATAATTCTATTCTAGCAGGTGCATAGATAATTTAATATAGTAGATAATTCCATTCTAGCTGGTGCATAGATAATTCCATTTAGTACATAATTCTATTCTAGCAGGTGCATAGATAATTTAATTTAGTAGATAATTCCATTCTAGCTGGTGCATAGATAATTCCATTTAGTACATAATTCCATTCTGGCTGGTGCATAGATAATTCCGTTTAGTAGATAATTACATTCTGGCTGGTGCATAGATAATTCCATTTAGTAGATAATTCGATTCTAGCAGGTGCATAGATAATTCCATTTAGTAGATAATACCATTCTAGCTGGAGCATAGATAACTCCATTTAGTAGATAATTCTATTCTAGCAGGTGCATAGATAATTCCATTTAGTAGATAATTCCATTTAGTAGATAATTCCATTCTAGCTGGAGCATAGATAACTCCATTTAGTAGATAATTCCATTCAAGCTGAAGCATATATAACTCCATTTAGTAGATAATTCTATTCTAGCAGGTGCATAGATAATTCCATTTAGTAGATAAATCCAATCTTTCAGGTGCATAGATAATTACATTTAGTAGATTATTCTATTCTAGCAGGTGCATAAATAATAACTCCACTAATTATACATAGAAGATTACTCCTAGTCACATAAGAATGCGTAAATCAAAACCCAGACAAACATGTCAGCTAAATAAATCAAACAACTAGCATGTCTAGACAGACATGAATTATGTTTAAACCACTCAGAGACTGGATTACGAAACGCCAAGGGTCTAAGAGTACAGTCAGATACGTCATCCAGACAGACAATAAGTCTTCAAGCAAATCGATAGGTCTTAATTAGGCGTGACCTTTTGAACTGGGGTGATCGTGAACTTCCGGTTCTATTTTTAAATGTTTTATTATTTTAGGCATTTCCGTAAACAAAAAAGCATGCTTTTGCTGGTTATTGGCAGTTGATTTCAACCTCGACGGCTAGTTCTAGTCTTTTAGAATTATATAAAGGATACAATATTTGTTATGAGGAATCCGTTTTTAACATCAAAAGTGAGTAGGCGATAATTAATACTCAAGTGTTAGTCGCATGTAGCTTGTTGATAAAAAAAATTAATCAGTCAATAGTAGCGTTTTCTTGGTTATTGAAAAACAAAATGCATAAATTCATAAAAACAAATAAAAAAAATTATTTTGCATTAAGCAATAAGTTTGATATTATAAAAAGGTGATTATTCCCTTCTGACATTCACAATACATTGGTTTCTTTTGTAAGCATGTTTTAGAAATGATATAAATTTTAATCCCCAACAAATGTACGTACAACCAGTAACCCAGCACACAGACATGTTTAGAATAAAATGATCGAGTTCGACCGGAAATATTTTTCTTGTGAACTTTTATGCATGCATACACGTTAAAACTTGTCAATAGTCCAAACTAAATAGTATTGACATTTGACCTATTTTAAATTTTCAAAAGCTCTTCCGAATATTCGTTCATATCTTTTTTTTTTAAAGTAAACCAATAATTATAATATTAAATAAATCTTAAAGGGTTGTACATAAATTACGCAATATGATTTTTTTTTCCAATCTCAAATACCTGTATAAAAAAATTTCCATTTTCGACAAATTTGATGCATGGATCACCCTGCTCCATAATGACCACACGGTAGCATTAAAAACATGGCTTTAGCAGTTACACTGTACACCTTATTGGGCGGGGGCCCATCCCTGTACACTATGGTGTGCTCCACCCCCCACCCCCCACCCTCAAAAATAAATACGGCTCGTTAAAAATGAAGCAGAATTTTAATGCGGTAAGGATTAACTAATAGACTGAAAAACACAATTTTGGTCCTTTTTTTTATTTCTTTTAAGTTCTATCTTTTTAGATTACATTATATTATTATGTTAAAACTCAGACATTGCCTGTTAATCTTCATTTACTAACGAAATTGCCTCGCCTCTTTCTGCTAATCATTTAAATGGACAGAACATCATTTATGAACAGCTTCTTAATGACTCAGGCAAACAAACTTTTCAGCTTGTATTTTTTTTTTACGTAAGGTGCTTAAGGGACATAATAATGTTTTGGTTTAGCTTAATGAACAAATATAAGCAGTTACTTCCCTTGGATCACATTTTTATGTCTGATAAAAATACAAGTCCCTTGGTGTTTTATGCCTGTCCAAGTATGTTATATTAATTCCATAACTAGAGTTAATTATATCGTTTTATTGCTGTATAATATATATGTATATATAGTGCGTTCAGCTGTCTACTCCCTATGGACTATATAATCGAAACATTTCAGGAACGTTTTAATGTGCGTTATCAAAATGTATTTTGACACATTGGTTTGGTTTTTTTTAATTAGTATTTTTTTATCATTATAATTTGTCATTTTTTTTGTACGACTGAGTTTCTTACAGAACAATACTTCCGCCGGGAATTAGGGGTGTTGGGGAAACGAAGGTTAGAGAGAACAAAAAAATAATAAAATAACAAAAGAATAACAAATAGCGTCTATTAGAAAAAAAAATGAAATATCAATAACGCTTCTATTGTAAATAACAAGACCGTGTTGATTATATCGGTTGGTTCAATGTTTGCTTAAGGACAGTTCTTGTATTAAATTTAAAATCCCAAAAAACGAGGTAGGGATTATTTTTTAATGTTTGACTTATATATATATATATACATATAGATTATATTAGTATAGAGTCTTACGCTATGTTAAATCTTTAAAACAAACACACAAGATTATTTATAAATGATTTCTTGACATATTCAAATTTTATTTTTCCATATATTTAAAGTTTTTTTATAATTCTTAAAATTAAAAGATACATTTGTATATATTAAAAGATCGTGTTCGTGTCCCCACGGATCCCCATTGGTCAATTTGAAAACACGTGAGTTTGTGTCACTGACCTATTTAGGCCTAGGCCTCTATTCTGTCTAATAATTTTTCACATTGGAGATGTCTCTTGGCTAGCACAGTGGTTAACGTAGCGGATTGCTATGCGAGCGACCCGGCTTCGATTCTCCATTTAGACTATACCTTTAAATGTTTCCTACAATTTTTTAATTGTAGTATATAAATATGTTATCTGTACCTTATACAGTCCTGGTTTGTTTTCGCCCGGGCAACGCCGGGCAATGTACCTTGTATTTTATAAAATGTAATAAGTACCTCGATCGTGCCTTTCGACAGCTCTAATCCGTCGCACGTTTTTAGTGGCTCTTTAACAAGCAAGCTTAGATATAATGTTTATATGGATACACCACTGCTTAAGTCTGTGTTAATATTAAGATATATACAACGAGTAAAAAAAAAAAAATATCATTGCGCCTGTAGATTTTTTCCAATGTTTGCTAAGATAAAAAAAATTGCACTGTATCATTTTAAAAATTTAACATCAATTCTAAAAATTCTTGCGAAAAAAATACAGTTCCAACTAAATATTGATGTGCTGATATATTTTTTTAAATATTTAAGCTAAATTGCCCGGGCTTTGCCCAAGGCCTATACTTATAACTACAGATACGAATTTTATAAACCACAATGTAACAACAAAAAAAGCAACTTTTTCTCAGTTTATCGAAATTTTTTCTGTTTCTTAATTAATTTGAGTATGCTGATCTGAATATGGCATTGTTTGTTTTTTTATTGCATCAACCGTTTGAACATAAAACCAAAACAAAATCAATTTAACATGTAATTAATATTAATCGTATTGCATGAGATACAACTTTAGTCAACTTATAACATTTACAAGTTCAAAAATGTTATGTTATGCTACGAAACGTCATGTTACATCACGTTACATACATATATTACATAATGTTACTTTGTTTTGTAACGTAATAGTCTCTCATAATCTCAAAAAACACCAGAAGTGAACAGTAGAACGTGGTTTTCTTTTATAAAGTATGTCGACATCGCGTATCAAACACCAGATGTAGTCGCCCATCATATTTGCATCCCATCTGCCCTGGTACCGTTTCTCCATTGCAAGAATATCCTGATGAAAACGTTCTCCATGCTCTTCACTCACATCACCCAAATTTGGTCTGAAAAATCCCAAGTGTGAATGCAGGTAATACAGCTTTATTGACATTCTGCATTTCATATATGCTATCCCATAAACAAAGACAACATGGGTACTTCGTGTATCCTCCTTGTAGACGGAAAAGAAATGCTAGCATCTTAAAGTCTCCACATACATCCCACTTGTAACTGTCGTAGTTGATTTTCTCAAGCAACAACTTCACGTTCTTGTAGTCTTCCTTTAGATGAACGGAACGAGCTACTGGAATCGAAGGAAATCGGTTTCCGTTATGGAGCAAAACTGCCTTTAGACTTCTTGTTGAGCTGTCAATGAAAAACCTCCACTCTTCAGGATTGTGAACAATGGCATCAAAAAGACCTCGAACGTCATAACAATAGCACAGTGATTCTGATACTACATAAAAGGATGCAAATGTTTCATGTCTTTTTCGGTATTTCGAGGTTCTGCAGCTTGAATCTAATAAATTCCATTCTTTCAAACGTGATGTCAGAAGTTCTGCATTTGATTTATTGAGACCTAAATCTCGTACTAAGTCATCAAGACTAAGTTCTTGTTGGTTATGGAAATGATGTGAATCATTCGGCTCCTTGCAATCACAGTCATCCGGTGTGTCTACTTCAGAATGATATGCAGCCACTTCTTCAGATTGAGGTGGATTAGTAACAGGCAATTCATCACTGTGTGGAACTGGTCCAATAAAAGATGGTATACTTGGATAAGGTAGAGTCAGCCTATTTTTCGGCTTTTTATACTTTGAAATGTCAACCATGCAGAAATAGCAGTCGTCATTATGGTTCGTCGGTTCTCTCCATATTCTCCGAATAGCAAAGGGGATTGACCTTCGGATTCCACGTAGCCATCCTTCCAGAATTGATCTGCAGCTGCTACAACTGTAGTGTGATGCCCACGACTGGACCTGATCTCCCATAGCCATGCCAAACAAAAGCATGATATGCAGTAAAGAATTTTGTACCACTGACAATCTTATGTTTAGTTTGTATTGGACTAATATAGTAACCACAAACATAAAAGAATGAGTCAGGACAAAGCTTGGAGGATCTACTAGACCCGGGGTCGGCTTCCTAAGTCACGCGTGCCAGACTTGGCAGGCAGAACGATTTTCAGTGGCACGCGAGACCTCCAAGAATATTTTTTATGCAAGTGAAAACAACGTATAATAAATGGTTACTGTGTGGCGAACTATATGTGAATCACACTGAACGTCGACTGTTTTAGTTCAGGAATGTTTGTATGCAAAGATCTCATCATTGGACTTGCGATCTGTGATTTAATCTATTGTTAAGATTTTATCGTTTTTCAAGTCTCTTCTAGAAGAAGTAAAGGAGTAAAGGTAAAGTCTTGGATAGATTCGTTTCTTGACTGGAACCAATGCATTAATGTGTATCTTAATAAAAAAAAGAATTAATTCCGGTATTGAATGAGGAGAACTGACTTTTGAAGCCGATGTTTCTGAATGATATGGCGACACGTTTCAGTGAATTGAACTTGCATTTACAAGTACGGGGTTGAAATGCCCTTGAAGTGTTGGACCTCTGGAATGGATTTGCATTGAAACTGGACACATCTTGCCGTGAAATCAATTTCAAAACATTTAACTCTTTCCCTAATTTAAGGCAAATAATGATAGATGAGTGTTTTCAGAAGTACACTAGTTACATTAAAACAATGAGCTCGTTTGACATGACTAGCATCAAATTTGGAGAATTTAATTGAAGGGAGATAATTAACCCGTTTTCTTTGCATTAATATTTCTAATATGTTTTTTTTGTTTACTTTAAAAAAAAAATAAAAAGCTTACAATTTATAACTCTAAAATGTTCGAACTATAAAAATTTGTTGAAAATTATATAATTTATATGTACATTTTTAAACATTACATTATCTACCCAGTTGGTATGATCACCACATATCTCTTCCGCTTAACAGTAGTGGAAATAATGTATTTTGACTATAATTATAAATAATATATTGGCATCAATCTCAGTTATGCCGAGATTTTGAACTTTAAAGACCTTATTTCTATTACTAGAATAATATCTCAAAAACTAAATTCAAATGTTGATACCTATTATTGTGTAAGCTGAGTAATGAAATTCTGTATTAGATATGAATGGATTTTCTTTTAAAGATTATAGCTTACACGTAAATTTGTTTTTAAATATAAAACGTTTTAATGATTTTCTCTATGACGATCCTTTTTTTTTATCTCGGTCTTGCTACGGCACTAAATAAATTATCTTATAAAAATAATATAGTTTAGCAGTTTAACTTTCACGCTGTTGGCACGCTGAATGATTTAGAAATCCTAGTTTGGCACACAGTAAGCAACAGGTTGCCGACCCCTGTGATAGACATATTCACCACTTCATATAATACGATAACTGTAATTAGTTAAAAATGAAAATAAACAAAAGAATATAGTTAAAATCAGCATATATATATATATAATGATATAAATGCATTACATATATACGAAAACTCCGCAATATACTTTATTCTTTTTCTCAAGAAATCCAGGTCAGTTTGCTTTTACCCCCTAACCATGTCGTCTGCTTCCCTGGTTATCTTCTCAGACTGAGGCTCCACGTCACGTGACATGCAAATCCAATCAAGTTGGGACACGTCTGCTACATGGTTAGGACGGCGAGGGGGAAAAAAATAAAGAAGCAAATGTCGGTTAATGCAATAACCTGTAGGCCATCTTTAAATTATTTCACACAAGAAACGGGGGTTGGGGGGGGGGGAATAAAAAAAATTAGGTTCATATTTTTGTTTTCTGTCAGAGGTTTGACGTAATCGTGTGTTAGAGAGTGGAACTGCGTGTACGAACATTCATGACGGTTGAATCTAGACCTGCTTGTTCTTTATCACGATTTTTAACTGACCTACTCGACCTTAGATTATAAATGATTGTCATAATCATATTTATTGGCATTGTACTGTCTTGTCAATCTTCTAGTGATTCGGCTTCAGGGCTAGCCTACTCTCTGCCGTCTATAGAAAGACGTATATATTGCCATTTCATGGAACGTTTTTATAACATACAAATGAAGACGCTATTGTAACGGTTAATTACCGGGTATTAATAATTGTATAGGCCCACTGGTACTCACTAATTTAAAGAACTATTTTTTTTAATTCAATATTGGACAAAATGGTGAATGAACTTAACAGTTTCCTGTATTTCGATTATGTTTTGTGTGTAAGTTTGTGTGTGTGTCCTAGTTTGGTCTTTAAGTTGTTATATTTTTAAGTTGTTATATTTATTGTTGTTGTTTTTTTTTCCGCCATAGCAGCCGAGAACAGATTGGACATGTAACAAACTGATCATGATAATCCTTGCATCCATCATGATATATGCCCTCCCAATGGGGACAGTTTTGTAAAGCTTATAGAATATCAATCAAAGTCTTAAGATATATGTTACTCACAAAACAAAAGCTGGATTCTTATAATTTTGAAAAGGAAATTGCAAAACGCACTTTTTTTAGAATTATATTTTCAAATATGTCCATCATGAATTAGTCTTCATCCCCAACGGGTGACACTCTTTATTCTACTTCCGCTTTATAGATAGATCTATTCAAATGGTGAGTCAGAGGTAAACTTAACTGTGTGTTTTTCAGGTGTCAGGTGCCCATAGACTTTGGTATTCAGAGCTTGTCTCTTGTCATAAGGGTGGCTATTCTGAAGAAGTCAATGCCAGCCAAAGCAAAGTAAGGCGCCCAAACAAAAAGACTTAAGAGACTTCAATTCTTTTCAGAAACGGGTTATCTAAGCCCCAATTCAAATTCTAATTGAAAAAAACAACAACCTTAAACAGCTTTTGTTTAAAAGTAATCGTATTGTGTAGAGACTGAACCAATTGTAAAGTGTTTTCGTTGGACAACACTAGCCATATGATGAAGAATCAGATTCGATGTAGTTAATCAATCAAACGGAAGGACAATAAGTCTATAGACACCAGAATTTGGGTTATCACATGTTTGTCTGGATTATGGTATTGACACTCATCCCACCGTTTCCGATTTCGCTCTGTTATCACAAAAAATAATAATAATTAGTCCCACGACAGCTCAGCAAGAGGTTTAGAAATTCTGGAGCTTCATAAAGAAAAAAACAAGCAACAACGTTTTTTTCAGCTCAATTTGTGAACTTGGCAGTTTTTCTATTTTACACAGCTCATTAAATCTTCCTAGTAGTGTGTTGGTGTATTTAGAATTTACTCACTATGTAATGCCTTCACCACCGCGTTAATTCTGCGCGCAACACGAATCGAATTTAATGTTGTATATTAGAAATATTTTTTGTCTTCTTTACGTCACTGTAAGAATTTGCTGTTTAAACAGCTCAAAGCTAGACAGTTTCTGAGTTTAATGAGACGCAAAAAGAAATTGAATTCTTAACATGTAAATTTGTTTTATTGGTTCAAAGTTCAAATTAAAACATTGTTACCTATAAAATAGAATATGTTTAATGTTCTAAACTTAACTATATTTTTTTCCGGAATACTTTTCAATCAATGTATGTTATTAATTTTATTTCTGTTTATCTCTTGACTATTATATTGACGATCTTGACTAACCTTTTTATTATTTATTAATTTTGCTGTTAAATTGCAATATAACTCTTAGGCCAATATCTATGCGCGTTTGTGAGTGTGTGTGCCGCCAAGAGGATTATAAAGAGGCTTACAGACGGGTCCATTTAAGGATAAAAGCTGGAGCCTAAAGATTTGTTTTCTATTTGTAATGTTTTTTTCATGGGCCGTTGTTGTTTTTAAATTCGTATGCCCCCAGAGCAATGTACTGGCTGCACTCCTCTCCTATCGGCCTCAGTTTGTATGTGAGCGCTATAATAATGCTAATTTATGTATTTTAACAAAAAATAAAATTATTGCTTGCATTTTTACATCTAAATTTCTTAATTTGAGCTTCCATGCATTTACATTTCCATATTTTAAAACTGCAATTTAAAAAAAAATATCTATCAACCATTTTTAATGGTAAATTAAATTGCCCGCTAGATTTTGGCAATTAACTTTACGATAAATCTTCTGCCAGGAATATCAAGAAAATTCTAGAAATGTAGCAAAACTAACGCAACGTCAGTGGATTAAAAAAATTGATAATTAGCCATTTCGTGTTAAAATTCTTCATCTCCAATGCATTTCCTTACAAACCCAAATAACTCCAAATAGAACTAATATTTATCACATTCCGGGCGCTTCAACTTTTGTTCATATTTTTGCAGTAGTTGATTAATTTAATAAACTTGTTAAAACGATTTTCAATCCCATAAAATTATATTTTTTTAATTATACGTTAGAATGGCATACTTATCTGTTAACAAAAATTTAGATAAAAAAATTACCTTAGGTCCTGGGTTCAGATCCTGGTGAACGCTAGCATTTTTTACTCGGGATTGGAGGGTGTCCCTGAGTCTACCCAGCTCTGATGGGGACCTGACTTTAGTTGGGGTAAAGTATGCCGTGGCCACAGAAACTGGTCAACGCTGCTTCACTGGCCCTATGATCAGTTTCGTCCGGCGGGTACTCTACTTTTACTTTGCTTACTTTAAAAGTAGTCAACGAATCGACGAATCAACAAACAGCTGAATTTTTTTTTTCATTTATTCAATAAACCAAGTAAGGTTATTAATTAACTCACAATTATAAACTGTAAAAACATGATTTAGTCTAGCCTATATTTTACGAAACTAAAGGGAATTTTGTTTAATGATTGAATTGTCTTCTCTTGTTATTTATTATGTTTTAAGAAATTAAGTATTGTTTCACATAACTTACACAAATTATAGTTTTAAGTTTCACTTTTTATTTTCACTTGGACTATCTCGAGACATCTTTCTCGTGTCTCAAAAAACTGACGTCACCCGTTGGCGAAGTTATTTTTAGCTTGCATGCTGCACTGATTCTATTATCATTCATTTATCCTTAACTTCACTCATTATTGTTGTAAGTTTTTTTTTTCTCTAAAATCACAATTCAATGTCTAATATGGCATGCACTTTATTGTTTGCTGTGCTCGACATGTCATATTCACGACTCACGACTTTATAAACATGTAATTGTTTTCTGCACGAACACAATTTTGTGGGAATTTCCTGTTTCTATTTTTGTACGCTCTGTGCATCTCTATAATATATTTATGATATATTTAAAACACTTTGATTCTTCGTTAAATGAACGAGTCCTTTCGGCATTTGACTTTATTATTGTGTAATTTTTATTGATATAATTATATTTTTTGGCATTAAGAACAATAGCTTGCATTAATGACATTATTACAATGTACAAAGCAAATGAAGGCTATAATTATAATAAAATATTTTATTTCGAAAATCAATCTAGTTAGAAAATGTTTACTTTTGCAGGATTTTTTAGTGTCAAACTTATGTCGGCCTTAAAATAGAAATTTTTTTTTTTCTAAAACATTGTCATTATGTATTTTTTTTTTTCATTATTTATCATCATTGGCTCCATAGTCTCGGAAGACGATTAGATTTGCACTCTTGTGATTTCCCCATCTATGCAGCCTTTAATGCTTACACTAAGAATATTGAGCTGTAATGTATGTATAGTTACAGATTATTTATAGTTGACGTGTCTAGAGCCAACCAACAGTTTTGTTAGATTTAACATGCAAACAGTTACGGTAGTTGTAACACTTAGGTCAGTTATAGCTTTCAGTGAATCGGGCAACAAGAGATTGCAATGAAATCTCAGGACAAGGCATGTCTGAAAAACTTGGCGGAAATCGTCTACTCAGTTAATAGATTATACGGTAACGATAGTTAAATAGAGAAAAAGTAAAATATTCTTCAATTTCTACATTTTTTGGGTTGTTGTTTAAAATACATTTATATTTGTATTGGTCAATCTGATGTCTGGACCTTTTCTTTTACTCTTGCCTCAACCCCCAATGTACCTCCCAGGTTTGAGAAGCCCAACAAGATGTTGTCCGAGCAGGGTCAACCGAGTCCAGGGTCGCAGACCTCGCTCAATCAGCAGCTGGCCATGAGGGACGCAGGGGGCTATCAGGCCATGGGCATCACGAGGGTAAGTTACTATAGAATCTCAAACTCTGGATAGCATACATGTCATACACATGTCATACACATGTCAAATATGTCATACGCATGTCAAACACGTCATACACACGTCATACACATGTCAAACATCTCATACACATGTCATACACACGTCATACACATGTCAAACATCTCATACACATGTCATACACATGTTAAATATGTCATATACATGTCAAATATGTCATACACCTGTAAAATATGACATACACATGTCAAATATCTCATACACATGTCATACGCATGTCAAACATGTCATAAACAAGTCAAACTGACCAACGTGCATTCTCATACGCGGGACCGTCCTCCTAAAATCACCTCCCACAACAGCTACGCCAGAGCCCTTGTTTTGACACCTTCAGGAACCGGCTGAAGAATCACCTATTCCAGTAGCAGTATTCGCGTGTACATAATATTAATATATACATTTTCGTCTGTTGTTCGTTGTCTTTACTCTGTAGTTGTCGTCAGCGCATAGAACAGTTAACTGTCATCAACGGGATATGCGTTATACAAGAAATATTATTAATATTAAACATGTCATACACATGTCAAACTTGTCTAAACATGTCATACACATGTCAAACATCTCATACACATGGTAAATGTGTCATACGCCCATTCATATGCCAACAGAAGCCAACCATTTATTTCAGATCTCATATTCCTAAATGCAACAATCATAATTTTTAAAAATTTAAGACAAGATTTGTATACAGATCCAAACAAATTACTTGGTTCACAGATGTTCAGACTTTTAGCATCAATGAACAATATTTTAAACAATACGAAATAATGATGAGTATTCAAGTATACTTATAACATAGATATGCTTGAAAGCACGCACGTGACATTCTTTTATAAAAGAAAATGTATCAATAGGTCAATATTGTATTTCCAGCTGACTGGCAATTGTATGTAAAATGAATTAAAAAAATTGAAATGCCATGTGTCATTTGTGCAAACCAGTTATGCAGATGTTCATCGTCATAACCTATTAAGCGTGTTGAATTATGAATTATCTAAAGGTGTGGGACGTTTGTGTGTTAAATGTCATGTCAACTTTTTTTTAAAAATCATGATGCACGTCCTGTTTGAAGGGAGACAATCCACTATAATATTGCAGACATTTTCTTGAAAAACAACAAGCCCCATGAGTTATCCCTCCCTATGGTTGCGCTCAATCCTAATATCTATGTATTGACGAATAAATAGAATTGTATAATTATTTTGCAATTTACTTCATTTCTTCGTAACTATTCTAGCAAAAATGTATATTAAAAAAAATAATAAAACACCAATAATCTGATATTTTGTTCCAGTATATCACCGGTAGATGTTCTGGTCAATTTGACCGTAAAAAAAATATATTTAAATACAAAGGACAAAAACTAAATACCGAAAGAAACGTTTTCACTTTAGTTTTATTGTAATATATTTGTTTCTTTCTCTCTTAACAAAACACGTTGTAGATATTTGTTTCTACGTCATTTTGACGGACATAACTCTTAGTTTAAAAATATTTATTACCGGTATGTCAATATTTGTAAAAAAAAAAACAATATTATTTACGTGCGTAATAGTTTTGACCACGCTTGAAAGTTAATAGTTACAGCATCTTATTCAAGTTGAATTCAAAAATCTACTGCAAGACAATAACAGGCCTATAATAGTGCTTAGGTTATTTGTCATTTATCTAATCTCAATTCTACTGGTTGAAGGCTACGTGTGTGGGTGGGGGGGGATATAGGCCTATATATCTATTTATCTATCTATCTATCCGCTCATGCTTTACTTAATCTTTCAATTCCAATTGGGGCAACACTCACCAATGTATTAGTTCTGTAGAATATAATAGAGCCACACTGTTTTTGAGAGCGGTTTCTTGTCATATTTGTTTATTTTGTGGGTGTGTTTTGTTGTGTGTGTGTGTTTGTTAACGATAGATAAAAAAAAAAGATAGTGACAGATACGCACATATCGTGTGCGCTTTTTATATTTATATTTTGTAGCCTATGCGAGTGTCACGTTTAGATATGGGTGTGTAAGTCCGCGTTCCACAACAAGCCTTTTACGGTGGCTCTTAAAGAACTTCGAACAGTCTTTTAAAAATTGTATTAATAATATACAGAATGTTCAGATGTTAGGCCCGTCTAACCATTGTGTCCTTACTTTAATCCGCGTCAAATGTTACTTTGATATGTTGATCATTGTTCAAGGACATTCAGTGCTATAGTCAGTACGAACTACACCGTGAGAAGTTCATGCGTGCACTTCATTTGACCTTCACACTGTGAGCACTAAGTTTGCGTAACGCTTCTAGTGTGCCACTAGCAACAGAATCGACCCCCATCCCCATCAGCTCCACAAGCTGTGACTAGAATCTATATTAAATTATTATCATGGCTGCAGTGGAGGCAGCGGGGGTGGGTTGCCTGTATACATAAACAATAATAGAAAAACAAATTCATATTCCCTATACTAGTCTGAGTGTCTCAGCTGACCTAGTTACTCATAGAACAATGACTTTCTGTTGTTAGTCTGAGTGTCTCAGCTGACCCAGTTACTCATAGAACAATGACTTTCTGTTGTTAGTCTGAGTGTCTCAGCTGACCCAGTTACTCATAGAACAATGACTTTCTGTTGTTAGTCTGAGTGTCTCAGCTGACCCAGTTACTCATAGAACAATGACTTTCTGTTGTTTGCTCTTCTTGAGCATAAGGTCAAGCAATGAGTGCGTACCTCTGTATGTGTGTGTGTATTTGTGTGTGTGTGTGTGTATGTGTGTGTGTGAGAGAGAGAGAGAGAGAGAGAGAGTGTGTGTGTGCGTGTGTGTGAGTGTGTATCTCCGGTAGTTACGTGTTATCATGCCCTTATCTTGGTTACAATACAACTGACCCATTGGCACGAACGTAACTGTACATTTTCGGATTTTTTAAAATTTCCGTCTTTACGATACCAGCAATGTATCAACATCACCATCATTATCACCTTACTGTCACCTAAATATCACACCCTTTACCATCTCACAATAACCTCACACGATAACATCACCATCGCCTCGCCGTTACTTCACCATTATCTTACAAATGCCTCATCATCACCTTATGATCGCTTGACCACCACCTCATCTTATATCAATCCATACATTCATCATCACAATCACCATTACAGTCATCTACAAGTACGACAAGACAATATCGAGCATCAAACATGTCCATTGTATTGTTCAAACTCCAAGGATGACCTACCAGGTATGCGCACCGCTCGGTAGTTCATCAATCTACAGTAAGAACACGACGGCGGGAACACCAGCAAGTGCACTCCAATATCCCGGACGCACAAAACATCTGCTAGGCCGCATTCACCACACGAACATCACACCCCTTGTGTCCTCCCTCCCTGATGTTTAAACAGTCTGTCACTTGCACACTAGGTGCCCTGGGGCGCTGGTACAGGGGGGTCGAACAGTGGCTGTCCTCTTGGACACACAAAAAAACAACAACACTAAAAAAAAATTTAAATTGCTAGCAAAAAAAAACAACGTCTAGCGAGGAATACTAATTCAATTTTATTGGCAAAATTATGTTATCTGATTATAGTACATGATTATTCTTGCTCTTTGTAGTAGCATCAGGATTGTTATTGCCTAGTTGTTGTTATTCTGTTTGTGCTTGTCTGTATGTTGCTGTTGTATTTTTGTTTCGTTTTTTTTAAATTTATTTTCTATGTTAAGAAAAAAAATATAAATGTTATGTGAGGAAAAATGACTCATGAATGTAAGGTAAACATTTTTTTTCACTATGTTGTGAAAATATCTATGTTAATTGCAGACAAAACATAAAATATAAGAGAACAATAATGATTATTTATAAAAGCGCATTTTGTCAGTCTATTTAAATTGTGTTTTTCCGCTTGTGTGTGTGTGTGTGTGCGTGTGTGTGTGTGTGTGTGTGTGTGTGTATGTGAATGGTCCACAACAACTCGTCCATAGACTTTTCATCTATGACAGTTTGTCTACAGTCTACAATAGTCTACATTCATGATGGCGGTCTATGGACACTTCTATATCGCGACAATTCGTCTACCAGACACTTTGTGCTACTTGATAAATGTGATACTCAATACATATGATACTCTATACATGTGATACTCAATACATGTCATACTCTATACATGTGATACTCAATATATGTGAGACTCAATACATATGGTACTTCATAAGTGTGATACTCAATACATGTGATACTCTATACACGTGATTCTCAATATATGTGAGACTCAATACATGTGATACTCAATACATGTGATACTCAATACATGTGGTACTTCATACATGTGATACTCAATACATGTGATACTTAATACATGTGATACTCAAATACATGTGATACTCAATACATGTGACACTTTATACATGTGATATTCTATACATGCGATACTCTATAATTGTGATATTATTGTGATACACTATGCATGTGATAATCGATACGTATAAAAATCGATAACGGTAACAAAAGCCTCAGGGCTTTTAATTACAAAGCAAGTAAACTTTAAAAAAAAAACTATCGGAGAAAGAAAAACGTCACAAAACAAAATATATTGTTAATGTCAGTTGTTGTTTTTTTTATTCTTTTTGTTTATTTATTGATTACTATTTCAGTCAAAGTCTTATTGGTGTGTTTATTTTATTTCAAATACATCAATAACTCCTTCTGACTGCATACATTTGTAGGCTCGAAACAGGCACGAGCATACAAAGTCGTGACGCTGCACACGGGGTGGTTATGTGGCCAGCACAACGCCCAATATCGCCAACTACTTATTATTTCAGGGATACGGTGGCCTAGCAGCCATGCGTCTGGCTGGCGTTCGGAAGGTCCTGGGTTCGAATCATTGTGAAGTCCAGGATTTCTTCCCGGGTCTGGGGGGTGAATCTGAGTCTACCCAGATCTGATGGGTGCTACCTGAATTTAGTTTGGGTTAAGTAAAGGCGGTAGGGCATTGTACTGGTCACAAAATCCCCTAGTAAGCCGTGGCCACAGAAACTGGTGAACGCTGCTTCACCGGCCCCACGGATCAATTTGTCCCAACGGCATACTAGGGGATTTGGTGGCAAGCACACATCGTGTTCCCTAATGTTGATGTACTGAGATACAATTATAATTCTCTGGGGCCAATTTCTCGGGCTTATTAAGTGGGGAGAAAAAAATGCAATCGATTAAGGGCACAAAAATCTTAGATCAATCCAGTATTTGTATTGTTGTAGTTTTAAGACTTTTTCGTTTCCTTAAGAACATTTACAGTGATCTTCCATTACATTTAGTGGAGTAATCTATCCAATCTTATGAAATAGTACAGCCTTTCTCTCTCTCTTTCTCTCTCACTCTCTTTTTGCTCTTTCTCTCTATAATCAGTTAATAATAATCTGGAATCATTTGATTTCTATCACTTTCCACCTCGCCAACTTTCTCCATAATTACCTCATTCTTTTTCACCATCGTACAGCTTATTTATCTACATTTCTCACAAACGTTCTCTCCATTTTTCTCCCCATCAATCTCCCAGTTTGACATCATTCACTCTCTCTTAATCTCTTCTCCTTCTTTTGTAATTTCTACTCTTCTTCTTTCTTTCTCTCTCTTTCTCTCTCTCTTTCTCTCTCTCTCTCTCTTTCTCTCTCTCTCTCTCTCTTTCTCTCTCTCTTTCTCTCTCTCTCTTTCTCTCTCTCTCTTTCTCTCTCTTTCTCTGTCGCTTTCTATCTCTCGTTCTCTCTCTTTCTCTCTCTCTCTATCTCTCTTTATTTCTCTCTCTCTCTCTCTCTCTCTCTGATGCGTAATTAATACATAGCAATGTGAGAATGCCATTGTATTCCCCCCAGTTACACAGAGAATGTCATATTGATCCTTGCGACACTACTTGATTTCTATAACAAACAAATTCCACAAACATTTTTTGTTCTTTTTTTTAACAAAATTTTTTTTGGTCTTCAAACAGCGGAGAGCTGTGACGTCAACAGAAATTGGTCTGTCGGCTGCTTTCATTTCAACCAGTAAAACTTTTTCTTTTAAGTGGAAAAACAAAGACAAGGCAGCACAAAGAATGTTTTTTTTTAATGACTTTGTGACATGGAACTTGGCTTTAGATTCTCAAAATTGTAAGACAGTTTGCGGTGTAAATCTTACAAAACATCCAGTTTGTTCTACGTCAGCGAGACAATTTCGTTCATTGATAAATCGATTGCACAAATGTCTCATTCTAATTTTGTTATCCGGGATTACCCGAAAACTAAAATTAGTTCTTTCTTTTTCAAGCTTATAATTTTATTAACCCTTCCCGTACCGACCTACTTCTATCTATGCTTCCTTCAGTTCCGCTATATACGCGCCCGGGACTGTAAGGGTTAAAAGAACCAAGACAAAATAAAAGGTTTGATTACAATAAGTTGACAACAAAATCCATGGTAGCCTACGGATATGGATTACATGTAACTCTTGTGGATACATGATTTGATCAATAATGACCTGGTAAGTGAAAATGTACACAGAAGACACGCATATGAGACCGGCTGGTCCTGCGGTTAGTTTACCGGACTGTCAACTATAACGGCCCGGGTTCTAGCCTTGCCACCGACCGTTCCCTGCCGCCCTGTGGGAGTTTTGGGCCTAGCGGATATAATAATCTTCTATCTAGAAAGAACTTTTGTAAACTAAAAATACTTTTATATACTAAAATTTTGCTTCAGACCAAACGTGTAGCTAAACGCAGGAGACGTTGGAGTGATGTGTTTGTTGCGTTAAAGAAGACCAAGAAAGGACTCTGGAATTTTCGGTGACCACTAGTAGTAAACGGCCCTAAAAAGTTAAAATAAAGTGCACATTTTATTTCTTGTTTAGTTTTCTTACAATATATGTGTATTTCACTAGTACAGCATCCCCATCATCTTAGTTTTTAAAATTCATCAGTTTGAAACGTGTTTAATTGAATCAATAAACAAGAAAACCGTAAAAACGAAGTTTTCATTATACTCCCTTTATTTGCAAACTAAGTTAACCATCATGTAATTAAATAATTGATTGACTACTGCAAATGAAACGTACAGAAAAAATATCTGTGTCGCAAATCTCAAAAATATCTCCTTACTCCGTATGAATTGTTCTAAAAATAATCGTAGCGCATAATTTTTTTTTTCTAGCTTTGCGCCGAAAAAAGTATAAAAAGTTTCACAGGCATTTTTAACGCGAAATTAAAATATTTCTTATACATTCCTTTTAAGAAATGAATATTGTCATAAGTGTAGTATTATTAGGTCGTTTTAACTGAAAATTTGATAGGATGTATTGTTAGGCGCCACAAATCTGCTGTCCAAATTTCAGCTTGATCGGACCACGGGAAGTGGTCGAAAAATCGAAGCCAATTTTTGCACCACGATTGACGATTGACGATTGCAGACATTGCAACTTAAAATAAAGGGAGTAAAAACACAACTTATATATAACAGTAATAGAAGTAATAAAAGAAATGTTTGATTATGCAAGGTGTATTTGTTCAATACAATACAATACAAAGATTTAAAAAAAAAATTCCTAGTAATTGACTTTGAATGCGGTCGATTCTCTTAAGAACGTCTTCTCTATTAGACAAGTTTGAACAGTACCACGGACCACGAGGACGGTAACTCAGGGCAAAAGTAACAAGTTAGACATTGTCTTATCTTATACATTACAGACGCTCCTTCTATAAAGAAGATTATTGCGTCCTACGCTCATCCGTGGTTTGAGTCCAGTCCTGCATTTCTATTATGCAATTACCAGTTTATAATGATGTTAAGTTACTGTTTTTTCTGGTTTGTTTAGGCAACCCATTACATGCCCGGGTGCTCTTCAGGGAGAAAGATTACTTATATGCATTTGTTCTCGCATAAGGAATAAGGAAATTGTTTAGTTTTTTTCTAATTTTACCTGAGTAGTGTAACAGATTGTTTTTGTGTTGCATTTCTAAATTAGAATTTCATGCCGTATGTATTATTACTACTTTACTCTTTGCCCTTCTGTCCTCTAGTGCATGGGTCGGCAACCTAGGCAACGCATGCCAAACTTGGCAGGCAGAGCAATTTTTAATGGCACGCGAGAGACTTCCAAGAGTGTTTTTTTTTATTGATTTTCCGGCTATGAATGAGTAAAACTGACTGTTGAAGCCGATGTTTCTGAATGACATAGTAACACATTTCAGTGAGTTGAACGCATTGATAAGGACGGGGTCAAACAGCACTTGACCTATTAGATCACTGAAATGGCTGTCCTTATATCTTGAGGGAAATCAATTTTAAGACATTTTACTATGTGTACTTCCCTTTATTAAGGCCTATATTAAGATATATAGTTGGGCTTTTTAGTATATAGTTTGAAGCACTCAACGCGGAGTTTTCTAAACAAAGGCAAGACTTTCAAATTCATGGAATCATTGTTTCACACCTCACCAAGCCTAACTAGCTTGATCTTACTACAGCATTCTTAGATGTAGATGTATTTTAACCCTCACCGTACTTCTATCTATGCTGCCTTCAGTTCCGCTATATACGCGCCCGGGACTGTAAGGGTTAAGTGGAGGGATATTGTCAATTTTAAAAGTTGAAATTTAAACAACCAAAAACAATGGGCATTGAAATGCAAATTTGCGGGAAAATCTGGAAGGAAGATGCTTATTAAATGCATCTACTATTCTCAACTGCCAGGCATTCATTAGGTTTAATTTCAGCTTTTGGTTTAACATACACTTGTGAACAGTATTTATTGTTCATGAAAGCTGTGTTAAGCATTCAAAGAGGTCACTAACACTTCACTACTCAGAAATGACTAAAATTAATATGTATCTGCCGTTATAATTTACGAAGCGCATTCAAGACAAGGCGCTCATTAATTGATGCAGTCTACTTACATTTTAAAAAGTTTTTATGCTCATCTTCTATGATTAAACCTAAATGTAAGTAACTTTAAAACAATTTTTTTTTAAATAATTTTTTAATTTTTTAAATATAAGAGACTTTTTAATAGCATTATATTATGCAATTGTTGTCATTACTAGGCTAATGTTAAAAAGATAAACTCATTATGGTTAAATGGACAAACAATTAATGATGGAAAAGTTTATTTACAACTATTTAACGTAAATTAATTGAATATCTCTAATTAAATCTTGTAATGAATACCATAATGGTGGAATTTTATAAAGGAATAATAATAAGTCATAAATATTCAGTAATATTTGTTATATTACAAAACATAACTTGTTTGGCATCACTATTGAATCAAATTTAGAAAAATTATTTTTTAATTAAAGGGAAATAATTAGCCCGTTTTATTTGCGCTAATATTTCTAATATTATGTTTCTTATGTTTCTTTTATAAAAGACTAAAGGGTCTACAACTTATAACTTTATAATGACCAAACTGTAAAAAGTATTTGAAAATTATATAAATACTATGTGACTAAAAAATTATATGCACCTTTCTTAAACATTACATTAACAACCCGGTTTGTATGATTACTAGGTAACAATTCCGCTCAACTATAATTCGGTTCCTCTCTTAAACCTATTAACAAATTGAAGAAAATTTCAGTTATAACTGAGAACAAAATATAATCAATACAAACAGTTGCTAGATCATCATCTTGACTATTTCTGACATCCAAATGATAATGTTTACAAAATAATTACCTTAAATGCGAAAGTTTAGTAATAAAATATTGTGTTTGGTATAAATGCAATAAAAAGGATGATAATCACTAACACGTTAATTTTTTAAATATTAAAACGCTTTAACGATTTTCTCTATACATTAAATTTGCTTTAGGTCTTGGTCTTGTCACAGAGTTAAATTAATTGTCTTATAAAAAAAATAATAAAACAAGTATAATAGAACAGGTTGACATTTAGGCTGTTGGCACGCTGATTGATTTGGAAATACTAGTTTAGCACACCTTAGCAAAAGGCTGCTGACCCCTGCTCTAGTGTTTCTAGGTTTAGTGATTGGTGTTACTCTTGTCAGTTGTGAATATTCGCTAGTAGTGAACCTTGCAGCTCTTTTCTGAATTTGTTCTAATTAGAACTAGTAGGAAATAGAACGGAGTTTCGGTACTTGGACCATTTACAATAACCATTTTTTTTCGGTGTCTGATCACGAGCATTATGTTTTACGAATTAAAAAAAATATATATATATAAACATCATTAATATGGTTAAGTGCCTCACTTGTTTAAAAGGCATATGCAGTTGTTTGACGGCTTTAAAAGACAAGATAAAATATATTCTCTACATGAAGTTATTGTTTTTGTTTAAATCGTACGTCCGCCATTTTGGTTGGATCGATTCTGCTGGTTCCTGTGCTTGCGAGGTTCTGTGACGTGTTGCGCCGAAAACAGAGAGAGGTGGTGACTGACCTATATATAGATAGGCATCGAGAGAGAGAGAGAAAGAGAGAGTGGGAGGAACAAAGAAATAAATTTATTGTGGTACAAGTAATTTTTACAGACCATTTACTTTTCTCAGTGCACACTTTTTTTTGTGTGCTAAAGGCCTAAAAGGAGATAATGTGGTCAAGATAATCTCCGAATGAGTTTTACTTTCCCTTAACCTGATTTCTGGTACCCGCTGGGTAGAATCAATCATCTGGGACAATTTCGGGACCTGGTAAAGCATTCCAGCAAGATCCTGTAAGAATGAATGTTGTATATTATGGAAATTTATGAGAATGTGAAAACATTCATGAGAATTTAAAAGAATTCTCGAGGATCGCTGATAATTCATCAGAATTGGTGAGAATTATCGCTAATTGAGGAAATTATCTGTAGTTAGTGAAAATTATCTTGGTGATAATTGGTGAAACTTCGTAAGAATCGGTGAGAATTCACTATAATTTGTGAGAATCGCTTAGAATATAATAGACTTATAATAAGAGAGAAGCCATGAAGCAAAGAAACGTTCCTCAAACCAAAGCTAGTTCAATGGAAAATATTTGTTTCTATAAAACAAAAGTACCGGTACTTTGAAATATTTTCTTTATGCAAATGTTTTTTTTTCTTAATAATACATTTTTAATTTTATAAACGTCTAATATTTAAACAATACTGTAGGTTGCTAGTAATTAATGGGACATGGTGGCCGAGCGGCAGCGCGTTCGACTGGCGTACCTAAGGTCCTGGGTTTGAATCCTGGAGTAAACTAGGATATTTTCCCGGGGTTGGAGAGTGTCCATGAGTCTACCCAGCTCTGATGGGGACCAGACATTACTTTGGTAATGTAAAGGCGGCTGTACATAATGCTGGCCACACAATCCCTTAGTATGTCTTGGCAACAGAAACTGGTGAACACAGTTCCACCGGCCCTATGGATCAATTTGGTGCTACGGGTTACTAGTTTTTTTTTTTTTTTTTTTAAAGATTGTTATAAAAAAAATCAAAGTTTTATTAATAGAAAAGGCATGGGCTTGGGATTTCAAAGTTAGCCCTACAATGAATACATAAGTAAGAGTGTATATTTGTAAGAGAGAAAGAGAGATGGGCAAATGATTATTGAAAGTAAAAAAACAAGTCTCGCTTTTAAAGTATTTAGACAAAGTCTTATTGATTTATTTTTTCGGGTTTCTCATTCTTTTGTGTAGAGTCTATATTTGTGTGATGTTGTTGCCGCATTGGCAAACAGCAAAATCGAATTAAGCTCGCGGATATTAAATTTGGTCTCAGTTCCCAATCGTTTTGGGTTGATAGGAATTTAATGGGACACGATGTTGTTGTTGTTAGTTGTTGTTGTTTGTTGGTGGCTATTTGGGTTTTGTTATACTTTTTTTTCCGGTTGTATGCGTTTCTGTGCATACTGTGTTGCTGGTATCCGTGGATTTTTTTAAATGTATTTTTTTGCGGTATATATATTGTGCTTTGTGTTTGTGTGTTTTTGCCTGTTTGTGCTTATGCGTGCATCTGTTTCTGTATATATATATATATATATATATATATATATATATATATATATATATATATATACGTGTGTGTTATAATAATAATAATCATATTTGTATAGCTCTGCAACAAACATAATGTAAGCTCAGAGCGCATTTAGCATACAACTAAGAACACGACTATTAGGCTACTCTATGCTAGGAGACAAAGCTAATTGATGATTCAAAAAAAGACAAATCAAATAAAGTCAGTGTGTATTTATGTAAGTGTGTATGTTGTTTTTTAAATTGTTTTTTGCGAGTATATTTTATATGTGTTTGTGTGTGTGTTTATGTGTTTGTGTGTGTGTTTATGTGTTTGTGTGTGTGTTTATGTGTTTGTGTGTGTGTTTATGCGTGTATGGGAGCACGGTGGTCGGGTGGCAGTGCATTCTGCTGGCGAACCGAAGGTCTTGGGTTCTAACCCTGGTGATGGCTAGGATTTGTTTTTGAGTCTGGATGGTGTCCCGGAATCTACTCAGCTCTGATCGGTACCTGACATTAGTTGGTGAAAAGAAAAGGGCGGGTGGGCTGGCTACACAATACCCTGGTACAGGGGTCGGCAACTCAAGGAACGCGTGCCACACTTGGCACGCAGAGCGATTTTCAGTGGCACGCCAGGGAGACCTCCCAGAAGTAGATTTTTCAATGCAAACTATAATATGTAAATCACACTGTACGTTGCGTGTTAAAATTCAGGAAAGTTTGTGTGCAAAGTCTTGTATTATTGTTTTTTGAAGCCGATGTTTCTGAATGACATAGCAACACATTTCAACTTTTGTCAAACAGACTTTGAACTCTTAGACCACTGAAATGAATTTGCCTTGAAACTGGATGTATCTTGCCGTGAAATCAATTTCAAAACATTTGAACTATTTCCCTTATTTAAGGCACATTAAGATAGATGGATGTGTTAGTTTTTCTCAGAAGTACATTGAAGCACTTATGCTTTCATACCACATCAAGACTGACTGACTTAATCTAACTACCTCTTAGATCTGGTATATTAGCTATTATAAAATACAACAAGTTGAATTTTAAACATTAAAAAATAGACATCAAAACGTGCCGATTTGCGTAACAATCTGAAATGAAGCTGGTTTGGAAAGTCATCTGCTGTTCTTTAACTGCTAGGCATTCACTCTAGTTTCCACTTTTGGTTAAACTTACAGGTGTGAACACATTTTATCACAAGCTGTTTTAAGCATATGCAAAGAGGCCACTTACACTTGACCACTCAGAAGTAACTAAATATGTACCCAACATTGAACAATAATAGCGAATAGCATTCAGGGACTAGGCGCTCGTTAATTGATAGGCTTTTGAGTTTTTATGCTTGTCTTCTTTAATTAAACATAGATAGTCTATAATTAATGTAATTTTTAAAAATTGTTTTATTACTATTTTAATGTTTTATATACTAGCATTATAGTATGTAATTGTTGAAATTATTAATGTTGTTACGTGTCTCGTTGACTACGGGGTTTGTCTGCCTCTACTACGTCAGTAATACTTTAGTCTTGAAAACCATAACGAGAGTTCTTGGAAACAAAATAATCACGATAAACTTAAGCACAATACAAAACAAAATACACCTACTATTTCTCTCGGCTCTGTCTAACGGACGTTACACTCCTACACACTTGACCGTACACACGGGAGTATGACACCCACGCTTCCATCCAAGTGAACAAGGGTTCACCAAAAAGACATTCGACCACGAGTTACAAAAGGGGAGATAAACAAAAGAAAATCAAGGGAGTTAATTCTACTTATACGTTACAATGTGTTTAGCAATCTCCTTGAAGTGGACTTTAATCAATTAATGCAGGAAATGTTTATTTACAACTGTTTAACATAAATTTATTTTATTCCTTTAATTACTAGTTGAAATAAATGCCATAATGCGACATTTATATAAAGAAATATTAATTAATAAGTAATATTAGTTATATTACAAACCATAACTTGTTTAGTACCCCCTGTGGCACTATAGAATCAAATTTAAATTTAGGAACTTTAATTATCAGGAGATAATTTACCCATTTTTATTTGCGTTAATATTTCTAGTTTGAGTGAAGAAAATATATGAACATTTTAAAACTGTAAACACTGCATTATCTACCCACGTTTTATGACTACTACGTATCAATTCCGCTGAAGTCCATTGCGTTACAAGATTTTTCTGGATTTCATGTACATTAACGTAAATCTCAGGATGAGAGCAAAATATAACAACTCTTGGCTTCCCTTTCCAAAAATCTGGGGAGTCTGTCCAGTCACTGCGATGGCTATCTGGCTAGGATCAGAGTGTCGTACATTCTAATCTCAGAAGTTGGCACCTGGAGGTAACGACCTGGACATTACACCCGGTAGAGGTATGTTGTCCGAGCCCTGCGAGACAAGGAGCTTGCTGTTTATTTTTTCGCTTTGGTTCTCATTCATGGTAGGGCCGGCTCTAGGGTTTTTGACGCCCTAGGCGAAAATAAAGTCTGCGCCCTCATTCAGTGGTGTATTTAAGCATGTTCCACATGTTCCTATGGAACAGGGGCCCCCACACAAAAGGGGCCCCCCACACATTCCAAAATAAAATTGTTAGTCTTTTCTTTAGGCAATTAGAATAGTGCTGATGAAGAAGCGCACAATGAACAAATACTGTGAATGGGAAATCACGATTGTTAACTGACACTGGTAGGGTCGAGTCAACTAGAGGGCCTCCACTAAAATTTGACCATTGGAAACAGGGCCCCCACAATCCAAAATGCGACCCTGCCCTCATTAAAGTGCCTTCGGTGGGATCTGCTGGGTATGGAACTTCAGAAATGTGTTATTGTTAATAATTGTTATAACAAAGAATTTTATTTTATAACCTTTGATTAATGACTGGGATATGTAAATAAAAGAGTTGAATGAAAAGTAACAACGGATTTGCATTTAATTTAGTCTTTTATTTTGACGACTAAAAGATTTAATAATTAGAAATCTAAATTCTTATTAGAAAAGTTACATAACACACAGTTTATATTAGGTATATGGGTTTATAGGTTTTATATTTGCATTATGTACAGTTCTCTTAATAACAAACAGAAACGAAAAGTATATCTTCCAAAGCATCACAAACATGAGATAGGCTAACTGGTACCGCAAAAATGTTAGTGCATCAATTCGACTGCACCATCTTGTGCCACTTGGGGGTTTTAAAGTCAAAGATGGCAAGTAAGGACACAAAATATCCCATCGGCCGGGGGAAGTGAAGGGTTGCCTTTTTGCACTCCGCCACGCACAGCGCAAACTAAGTACTATTAGGGCATACTTTCCTATTTTCTACAACAACTTAAGTAAAATATACTTCGCTTTTCATTACCTAGTAATTTATCTGCCTATGCTAGTAGTGCACTAAACTTTAATATAGTTTATATTTTAAAATCCCCAAATATAAAAAATTTGTCAATTTTGTGCCCTCCAAAATTTTGCGCCCTAGGCAGCCGCCTAGTTCGCCTATATGGATGAGCCGGCCCTGAATTTCATGGTCAGCCTGGACAACAGCTGGTATCTCATGCTCGGCGTAAGAGTGATTGTGCAGAGGGCAGAATTAGCTGATCCACGAGTTATGACCCGCCTTTTTAGGGCGGGAAGTCAGTACGGGTATTAGTGAAGTCAGTACGGGTATTAGTGAAGTCAGTACGGGTATTAGTGACGTCGGTACGGGTATTAGTGAAGTTGCCGATACCATGCCACATAGACCGAAAGGCCCACAGTATAGTCAAGGAGTTCGAAAGAGCTCCAAGCGCCTCTTTATGAAAAAAAAAAAAAAAGAATTTTAGCAGGTGCTACAATTAAACCTGACAACTAAATTAATGTATTAATGTTCCATTAATGTGAAAGTTTAGTATTTGAAATTATGCATTTACTATAAATGCGAAAAGGGAAAAAAAAGAAAGTGGATAATCACAACCATGTCATTTCTTTTCATTTAATATAAAACTCTAAACGATTTCTTTCTATAAAGTTATTTTTTCTTTTGACACCTGTCTTGCTACTGTGCTAAGAAAATTGTCTTTTAAAAAGACATGTAAAAATAAATACATTTTTTTAGCGAGTTGACTTTCAGGCTGTAGGCACGCTGAATGTTTCGAAATCACAGTTTAGCACACTGTTTGCAAAATGTTGCCGACCTCTGCCCTAATATGCCTTGGCCTCATAAACTGGTGATATCTGCCGCTTATGTACCCACGCCGGGCTTCAAAGGTTGGCGAAGTGTATAAATCTCGTATAAATAGGGGAACAGCCCCTGCTGCTCTTCCTCGGTGGGGAGGAAACAATGCGCGCAGCAATCCACCCCAAACCCGCCCCGGTGCCTGGATGACGCCCACACCTATAGTATGGGATTTGTGCTACCGGGCGACAGTGCAGGTGTACGAGCGAGCCACCAAGATAGATAACAATACGACGGGAATTCAGCACTCGGGGAACAGTAATGTAGTGGATGTGGCTGTGGAGACTGTACCCTTCGGGGTGGCTAGTCTCGGGCAGGACCTTGGTGCGCCCCCCTTCCCCCACGGTCCACTCCCTTACATTGTTACGCCCCTGATTTAAGGGCCGGGAGGCTCGTCCGTATTTTTAGAGACACTTAAAAAGTAGGTGAACCCTGCTCCACCGCCCTTTGGTCCGACGGAATACTTAACTTACTGTACTTATGCGTGTATGCATTTAAGCGTTCTTGTGTTTATATGGTTTTGTGTGGATGTGTTATATTGCTTACTTGTGTTTATGTGTTTAAGTTTACATGTGTTTATGTTTTTATGAAAGTAGGCGCATATGTGCAGTAACATGTTTCAGTTTCCTGTCCTATCCTAGGTAATGCGCACATTTATAGAATTATATGTTTTAAGAAACATACTGATCGCCATTGTGCTGACCACGCAATCATCTAGGTTATCTTGGCTGATGAAACTGGTTAACATAACACTATAGTTCAGTCTGAAAACGTCATAGTTTCTCGTCTAGAAAAACAAACATTAAAAACATACTCTATTTCTTTGTTTGTATTGTTTTGTTTGTATTGTTTTGTTTGTAATGTTTTTGTTATGATGTATATGTTTTATTGCGGCTGTATTTTTTAGAGATCTTTTTGATTGGTAAAAAAAAATGTTACGGTTTAAAAGTACGGTACAGTCTATTGAGTGGAATTTCCGTTTCCGCCAAGCAATCCACCAATTAGTAAAGATGAAAGAAAGATAATCGTGTACAAGTACAAAGGTTTAATTAGTTTAATGAAGAATCAGATTCATTATTAGATGTTGTTCTTGTTATTGCATCGTTCTATGACATTGAGATTGTTCCTTTGAAGGGAGCATTCAACATTTAAAAAGACTATTTATGCTTTTTTGTTTATAGGGTTTTATTTTTGTTGTTGTAAACAATTTAAAAAAAAACTGGATCAAATACAAAAAAAAACGTGTTGTTTTGAATTATGATATTTATGAATGATTTATGATGGGTGTCATGGCACTATTGATTTCTCATGGAGTTCTGGACACTGTTTCTTGGATACAGAAAGAGATGTAAGTATCGTGACATTGTCTGCTGTTTCGTAACTTGAGGTCAGCTTTTGTCTTTTTTAAACTACAAGATGCACACTTTAAGGTCGTTTCTAGGTCATGGTTGCATTTACGTAAACTCTGCGCATCGTCACAATTTGATAGGGTCAACTGCGCATTGAGTCAGAATGTAATAATGTCAATTGGGCATTGAGTCGCGATTAAAAAATATCAACTGCGCATTGAGTTACAGTTTAATAATGTCAACTGCACATTGAGTCACAGTTTAATAATGTCAACTGCACATTGAATCACAATTTAATAATGTCAACTGCGCATTGAGTCACAGTTTAATAATGTCAACTGCGCAATGAGTCACAGTTTAATAATGTCAACTGCGCATTGAGTCACAATTTAATGATGTCAATTGGGCATTGAGTCGCGATTAAAAAATGTGAACTGCGCATTGCGTCAGAATTTGTTAATGTCAACTGCACATTGAGTCACAATTTAATAATATCAACTGCGCATTGCGTCAGAATTTAATACTGTCAAGAGCGCATGGCGTCAGAATTTAATGTCTACTGCGCAATGAGTCACAGTTTAATAATGTCAACTGCGCATTGAGTCACAGTTTAATAATGTCAACTGCGCATTGAGTCACAATTTAATGATGTCAACTGCGCATTTAATAAGAATTTAATCATGTCAACTGAGCATTGCTTCAGAAATTAATCATGCCAACTGCGTATTGCTTCAGAATGTAATTATGTCAACTGCGCATTGCGACAGAATTTAACAATGTCAACTGAAAGAAAAAAAAGTAATGTACATTGTTCAGTCTGATTTAGGGAAGTGAGCGATTGTGTATGATTATGTGTGTGTTTATGTGTGTGTTTGTGTGTGTGTTTATGTGTGTGAGTTTATGTGTGTATTAATGTGTGTGTTTATGTGTGCTTATGTGTGTATTAATGTGTGTGTTTATGTGTGTGTTTATGTGTGTGAGTTTATGTGTGTATTAATGTGTGTGTTTATGTGTGTGTTTATGTGTATGATTATGTGTGTGTTTATGTGTGTGTTTATGTGTGTGTTTATGTGTGTGTTTATGTGTGTGTTTATGTGTGTGTTTATGTGTGTGTTTGTGTGTGTGTTTATGTGTGTGAGTTTATGTGTGTATTAATGTGTGTGTTTATGTGTGCTTATGTGTGTATTAATGTGTGTGTTTATGTGTGTGTTTATGTGTGTGAGTTTATGTGTGTATTAATGTGTGTGTTTATGTGTGTGTTTATGTGTATGATTATGTGTGTGTTTATGTGTGTGTTTATGTGTGTGTTTATGTGTGTGTTTATGTGTGTGTTTATGTGTGTGTTTATGTGTGTGTTTATGTGTGTGTTTATGTGTGTGTTTATGTGTATGATTATGTGTGTGTTTATGTGTGTGTTTATGTGTATGATTATGTGTGTGTTTATGTGTGTGTTTATGTGTGTGTTTATGTGTGTGTTTATGTGTGTGTTTATGTGTGTGTTTATGTGTGTGTTTATGTGTGTGTTTATGTGTGTGTTTATGTGTGTGTTTATGTGTGTGTTTATGTGTGTGTTTATGTGTATGATTATGTGTGTGTTTATGTGTGTGTTTATGTGTGTGTTTATGTGTGTGTTTATGTGTGTGTTTATGTGTGTGTTTATGTGTGTGTTTATGTGTGTGTTTATGTGTGTGTTTATGTTTGTGTTTATGTGTGTATTAATGTGTGTGTTTATGTGTGTGTTTATGTGTGTGTTTATGTGTGTGTTTATGTTTGTGTTTATGTGTGTATTAATGTGTGTGTTTATGTGTGTGTTTATGTGTGTGTTTATGTGTGTGTTTATGTGTGTGTTTATGTGTGTGTTTATGTGTGTGTTTATGTGTGTGTTTATGTGTGTGTTTATGTGTATGATTATGTGTGTGTTTATGTGTATGATTATGTGTGTGTTTATGTGTGTGTTTATGTGTGTGTTTATGTGTGTGTTTATGTGTGTGTTTATGTGTGTGTTTATGTGTGTGTTTATGTGTGTGTTTATGTGTGTGTTTATGTGTGTGTTTATGTGTGTGTTTATGTGTGTGTTTATGTGTATGATTATGTGTGTGTTTATGTGTGTGTTTATGTGTGTGTTTATGTGTGTGTTTATGTGTGTGTTTATGTGTGTGTTTATGTGTGTGTTTATGTGTGTGTTTATGTTTGTGTTTATGTGTGTATTAATGTGTGTGTTTATGTGTGTGTTTATGTGTGTGTTTATGTGTGTGTTTATGTTTGTGTTTATGTGTGTATTAATGTGTGTGTTTATGTGTGTGTTTATGTGTGTGTTTATGTGTGTATTAATGTGTGTGTTTATGTGTGTGTTTATGTGTGTGTTTATGTGTGTGTTTATGTGTGTGTTTATGTTTGTGTTTATGTGTGTATTAATGTGTGTGTTTATGTGTGTGTTTATGTGTGTGTTTATGTGTGTGTTTATGTGTGTGTTTATGTGTGTGTTTATGTGTGTGTTTATGTGTGTGTTTATGTGTGTGTTTATGTGTGTGTTTATGTGTGTGTTTGTTCTTGGGTCGTATATTTTTATAAGACTTTGGTCAATCCTGAACCTACACAGTTCTTTGGAGTTTGCATTGTGTAGGCCACATACCCTCACCCCTCCTAGTTGTCAATGGAGGTATTGAGTAATCCTACAGATTTTCAAATTCTGTCTAAGAGTGTAACTTAACTATATTAAAACACGTGGAGAAGAGAGAAAATAAGGGTTGTTAGATAGGACGAAATACTCTTCTTTATAGAAGGAGCGTCTGTAATATATAAGATAAGAAGATATAGTTCATATTTGAATGCTTAGAAATAAATAAAAAAAATTAAATAACTTTAAGTCTGATAGTTAACCCTTCCCGCACCGACCTACTTCTATCTATGCTGCCTTCAGTTCCGCTATATACGCGCCCGGGACTGTAAGGGTTAAGTTCTACATTAACCATTAAACAATCACCCACTTCTTGTTGTTTAAATTAATTTTGTTTCACTAACTTTAACCAATCATTTGGTCTGTATTATTTCGCGATCGTCACGTGCACTCCCGAGTAACCAATCACACTCGTTCTAGTTCAATTACACCATCATAATTTGAAATCGGCCGTTATTGTTTCAGCGAACCCTTTAATCCATGAATAACCCAAAATAGTAGCGCAGTGGGTCTTCTGGCGTGAGTACCAGAGGCAGGGGAGATAAGTAATCCCATTTGTTTTAACAGCCGGTGTTTTGATAGTAAGGGTTACTCCCCATGTTTTATTCATTTCCCGCCAACGTGTTGTCTGGGAATCAAAACGGGGGTTGTGTCCCTTTGGGGTTTCGGCTTCATGCATTGAAAACTTGCTTTAGATTTCATTAAAATAATGGCTGTTTTACTGCGTTTCTGTTGTAGTCTTTCGCTTATTTTATCTTATTCTCTTTTCTCCATATTTATATTGTCTCTCTCCTTCTATCGCTCCTGCTCTGACTTTCTCTTTCTCTCTATTCCCTTATTCCCCCCCCCCCCTCTGTTTCTCAAGTGCTCTTCTTATTTTATATCATCTTTGTATATTTCTTTTATCTCTCTCTCTCTCTCTCTCTCTCTCTCTCTCTCTCTCTCTCTCTCTCTCTCTCTCTCTCTCTTCGCTCAATTTTGTCGCTCACTCTCTTTCTCTATATTTTCCGTTTGGCTGGTTTTTCTCTCTCATTTCTCTCTATTTATCTTCTCATTGTCTCTCTCTCCCTTCATCTCTCACTTTTCCTTCTCCGTTAACCCTTTTTTCCTACTTTCTCTTTATTCGTTTACTTTCTTTCTCCATTCATTTCTCTCTTTCTCTCACTCCGTTTTTCGCTCTCCCCCCGTCTCTCTCTCTCTCTCTCTCTTTTATTCCATTTCTCGTTCTCTCATGTTTACTTTCTACGTAATTTCTACTAAATTGCCTAATATCCAGAGACTTTTGGGACATTATGCACGTTATTTTTTTTTTAAAGTCCTTACTAGTGGAGGATTGTAGGGCGTGGTTGGGGGAGAGGGAGGAGAGAAGTGAGAACTTTGAGCTACATATGTAAACTATAGATTGTGTGCCAGAGAGCATATATCTCTCTCTTTCTCTCTCTCTCTCTCTCGCTCTCTCTTTGTTAGTGTGTTTGTGTGTGTGTGTGTGGCTAGCCCAATTGGGTAATTAGAACCTTCAAAATGAGCAATATATTTATATATAACTAGGTTCATACCATTTGTGGTAAGTCACCCGTTATTTAATGCGAAGGCATGCGATAGCTTTATATGCGCCAATTTTAAGCAACGTGCACATTTCCGCATCGTACTCCTTATAAAACGTACACATTTACAATATCGTTTTAACAAGCCGGTAGCGCGTTTCGATTGCATTTACGAAGTTCTTCGGTTCGGATCCAAGTTTAACACCCTGTATTTTGAAAAAACCGGATCCGGATACTGAGCTTTGTGCTGGCCACACAACACCCTTTTGCGCCGTTGTCACGGAAACTGATAAACGCTACTTCTTCACTAGTATTATGATCCAGCATGGGCCTAACGGAATACTTAAACCAAAAAGCGTTCACACCAGCAGCAAAATATAAAAACCTATTCAAATAACTATATTTCTTAAAGCCAAAATTTCTCATAATCCATTGAAGACCATTTTCTGGCATTTCGCAATTCACCCTTCCCTCACCGCCTCCCCTCCTTTAACTTCCTCCCTCCCTCCCACATTTTCCCTCGAGGAGCCCATATATATTTATGTATGCAGGTCAGTGAGTCGAACATACATCATATATAAAGATAGAGCCTCGTTGTTAAAATCTTTCCCACAATTCATGTGTATTCCTACATGACTTAATGTCTGCATAATGTATTATGTTGTATGGAAGTACGCGAAGGTCTTAGTAAGACAACATGATTGCAAATATAAGACTTTATAATGAAACAAAAATTGTATATTAAATAGATATCTAATATATTATGTTAGTTGTTTTTTATATTAGCTTATCATGTACAGACTTGGTTTGTCTGGAGTGTATCTACATGTTTTGTAACAGAGTTACAAAGTTAACTAATGGTGTAAAACTTGCTAGTTGTAAATTTGTTATAGTTATAGTTTTTCTAACTTTGTCTTTTTTTAGTTGATGGGTCTCAGATATATGATAGATGATGCATATTGTAAAACTTTAAAGTTGATGGTCTCCCTAGAGAAGATACATATTCTAGTATAGGTGTAATAAATGTTTTTTTTTTTTTTACATTATGGGCCCTAGACAAAAGAAGCTTCTGACAAAAAAAAGGAAGGTGAAAACTCATTCCTTGTGTCCTACAAGAAATATTTTATGCATATCGGGATTCATTGTAAACACATTATACAATAGAGATTTCTCTTTTGTTGTGTAATGTCTATAATAATCTATATATAGTAAGAGAACAAATCACTGAAGCTTTTAAGAATCATCAAACAATAAAACTGTCTAGGTTCTTAGAAACTTAACGTGCGCCCAGTTGTTTTAAAGATAAATTTCACTGACAGTAGTAGCCAACAGTGATATTTTTTTTTACCAACGTTTACCTTAATGTTCTAGAACTAGAGCCCTCCCTACACCACCCATGTCTAGAGGCTCTAGGTTTTCGTCGCTATGTATATTTGAAGTCGTTAATTTTACAGATTTATAGACTTAGCGACACAGAGGGAATTTGTTTCTAAAATTCCATAATGAACTAAGAGAAATTAATCTATAATAGTAGATGTGTCGCTTTTGAATACAGCTTTTTATTTTGTTTTTCTTATGTGTTGTTATCTGTGTACACGCATAATTATTTGAAATACCTTGAATTCGTTTATTTCGTATATTTATTTTATTAATTACACGAGATAGTGCGAAAGATTTAAGGCAGGGTTCGACAACCCACGCCACGCGTTCCAGACTTTTTGGCACACTGAATGCATTTCAATGGCAAGTGGAAGACCTCCCCCCCCTTCCCCCCCCCCCCCCCCCCCCCCAAAAAAAAAAAGGCAATTCGGGTCTCTTCTACAAGAAATTGAGTGCTAGCAGGATGACGTTTAGGATGTTAGCACGGTGAATGAATTAGAAATCCTACTTTGACACACTGTTGTCAAAAGGTTACCGACACCTGATTTAAGGCTTTAGGAAATCTGATAACACGAGACGTGAAACAAGAGAACTCCTTTAAGTCGGATCTTTATACTGCACTCTTGAATAACTAATGCAACTCATATATTATGTAACACTAACAAATAACAACACGTTGATGTAGCACTGGTTAATGCAGCCCGTTTATGTCACATCGAAACGAACGTTACACAGATCATGCTGCAGTAACTGGACACATGATGGACATTCGTCGACACGTGACATCGTCACCTGAAAAGTCTCAAGTCCGTAAATCCTATCAAACAAAATTGACCTCCGACACCCCCTCCCCTTTCCCACACATCCCTTATTCTACCCAGCACTGGTGATGATCTTACATAATTGAACGCACAAGTACTGCTACAAGTACAAGAGTAGATACTAGCTACTGGTCGTTTGTGTTTGCCACATAAGCTTCTTCTATGTATGTTGAGCTCTACTACACTAAGTATAATATAAGAATAATAAAGACTTCAGCAAAATATAAATAGAAAGAATTATTCTCTTTCTAATAATAAAAGTCACAGTTAGTAAAAAAACATTTAATCTCAAATAAGGAATGTTTCAAAATAACTGCAAAGTAAGCACATGTGTAAGACATATGGAGGACTATGTAAGACGTATAGAGGATTATATAAGACGTATGGGGACTATGTAAGACGTATGGAGACTATGTAAGACGTATAGAGAACTTTGTAAGACGTTTGGAGGATTATGTAAGACGTATGGAGGATTATGCAAGACGTATATGGACTATGTAAGACGTATTGTGGACTTTGTAAGACGTATAGAGGACTATGTAAGACGTATGGAGGACTATGTAAGACGTATGGAGGACTATGTAAGACATAAAGAGGACTATGTAAGACATAAGGAGTACGTATGTTTAAGTTCATGTCTTACGTCGATGACATTTTTGACTTCAGTCATATTTACATTGATTGTAAAAATTGATTGTATTTTGGTGTTTTTATTCTAAAAAAGCACGTGCCTGTTCTTTGGGGATGGCTGTAGTGAGTATGTTTCTATATTATTGGCCCAAAGTTCCATCTTCTTTTGTAATACTCTGACCTATGTATCTTATAGACTTTGATATTTATACATAGTGCATCTACACATTCAAACACATATAATATAGATTATATAGATAGATGGACAGTTAGATAGCTGAGAAAAAGATAGATTTGTAGATTGTAGATCGTTCAATAGATAAATAGATTGATAGATGGTTAGATAGGTATATTTAGAAATGTATTTATAGATTAACAGAGTAATATGTTTATAGATTGATTGCTAGTTTGATATTTTGATAGATAGATAGACAGGTAGACTGAAAGGTTGATAGACTGATTATAAGGCCAATAGACATAAGCATAGTTAAATAGATAGATAGATAGATAGATAGATAGATAGATAGATAGATAGATAAATAGATAGATAGATAGATAGATAGATAGATAGATAGATAGATAGATAGATAGATAGATAGATAGATAGATAGATAGATAGATAGATAGATAGATAGATAGATAGATAGATAGATAGATAGATAGATAGATAGATAGATAGATAGATAGATAGATAGATAGATAGATATTATACCACCATGAGATTTGTTTTTAAAAAATAACTCTACTACGGTTTCAGTATTATCGAAAGGTTTTCTTTTAACTCAAACAAAAAATTACAACCAACTGATTTTTCTTATCTCCCTTCTCGGAATCGTATAGTCTGGTGGGAATCGACTTCCGGTTTTGTCTTACCGTCCGCGTCGTCGCCATTCTTTCTCAATCCCCATTGGACAACAACCATGGCAAAGATTTTTATTATTATTTAGTTCTGAAAAGCATACACTTCTATAAAGAAATATTTATGTATTGAATCAATAATGAACCATGTATAGATATATAATGTATGGAAACACAATATTATGAGAAATGTCTAGTTGCATGAATTAATTATTGTTGTAGTTTTTGAAGGTAGACATGCTTGTTGTTTTCTTATTATGATTATTTAGCATTGATAGTTTCAAGTTCCTTCCAATCATTCAACGCTATATGAGAAAAAAATTATATAAAAAATAACAGAAACGGGAAAACTAGGAAACGTTTTTTGACAAAGCGTGAAATTATGGTCAGTTAAGATGTTTAATAATATTCATCATCATCATCAATCCCATGACCGTTGTGGTCGTTGTGGGGAGCGAATGGACACCTCAGCAGTCAACTTTCTCCACTTTTGCCTATCTTGAGCGGTAGTCAATATATGGGTCAACTGCAGCCTTGTCCAATATTTTATGTTGTCGAACCAGCATCTCCGCTGACGGTCTTTCCGACGTCCACCTTCTACAGTGCATTGGAGGATTTTTTTCGGCAGGTTATTATGCCGCAACACATGACCGAACCATGTCAGCTTGCGCCGTTTGATTGTTGTCGTAATGTATCTTTGGATTTTATTAGGTAGAGTTAATGTAAACACGCATTGTTAACTCTTAAGTTAACACTGTTTAATTCTTGCTAGATTGAATTAAGTCTTCTTTGTAATTATACTTTTTTTAAACAATAAGTCCAACACCTACTGCCACAACACTTTTGTTTCGTATAACAATGGGAACTCTGAACTATGTAGGGCGAAAACTCAAAGCCGTCTCGAACATTCGCTTCGGCCGTTTTTCTGAAGCAATTCGCCTCGTCAGATAATAGGCACACTTCTTATTACCTTATCCAGATCAGTTTAGAGCTACTGCTATTGTTGTATTTAGGAGTAATAATAAATGATACATTTTCCTAGAATCCAAATGTTGATGAAGTAATTAAGAAAAACAAAAAATATTAGGCTTCATAAAAAGGAACTTGTACAAATGTAATAAGATTATACAACTAAATTGCTATCTCACATTAGTTAGACCTATACTAGAATATGCATCTTATGTATTAGACCCATCAACTAAAGAAAACATTTAACAATTGGAACAAATTCAGAGAATAGCTGCAAGGCTCATTACTAGCTAATATTCACAACTGACAAGAGTAACACAAATAGTCAAATCACTAAACCTAGAAACACTAGAGGACAGAATGGCAAAGAGTAAGGTGGTAATAATACATACGGCCTTACACTCTAATTTAGAAATACCACACAATAACAATCTTTTGCAATGATTAGATAAACATATGGTCAAAAACAATTTTCCTATCCCATATGCTAGAACAAATGCATATAAGTACTCTTTATTCCCGAGTGCCATCCGGGCATGGAATGGGTCACCTGAACAAACCAAGAAAACCAGTAACTTAACATCATTTAGAAACACTGATCACAATGCAAGACTGGACAGTTGAACATAGGCCTAAATAATCTTCTTTATAGATGGAGCAACTGTAATAAGACTAGATCTATATAATATGATTAAAATAAAAGCTAAATAGATATAATAATCGATATACACAGGACTACTCGAATTCGGTACTCGATGGAAATCGTCAACTATCTTATAGGATTTTGCATGTATTGATGACTTAAGTAGCTATAATGTAATAATAACGTCTTCGATATTTTTATTAACCTATATGACCTCACAAATAAATCGGATACTGCACCGTTCGAGTATTAGCAGACCGATGCTCTAAGCTTGGACCACGCAAATCGATTCCCGAACCAAAATATTAGCATTATCCATTTTTGTTTCTGTATTCTTATAAGTTTACAGACGTTCCTTCTAGATAGAAGATTATTACGTCCACTAGGCCCAAAACTCCTGCAGGGATGCAAGGATCGGGATAGAACCCGCGACCTGTCGGTTGACAGTCCGATAAACTAACCGCAGGACCAGCCGGCCTTAAGTAGCTCTAGCTAATCAAATGCAGGCCAACGAAAAAAAAAATGACGTAATATGAGAAAAAGGAGACGGTACATGTAGGTTAACTCGCATCCCATCGATCTATCTGCAGTCGTAGTAGTTAGTAATCCCGTTGGAACATATTGATCCATGGGGGACCGGTGAAGCAGCGTTCACCAGTTTCTGTGGCCACGGCATACTAGGGGATGTGGGGCCAGCACAATGCCCAGCCGCCTTTACTTTACCCCAACTAATGTCAGGTACCCATCAGAGCTGGGTAGACTCAGGGACACCCTCAAGTCCTGGGAAAGAATCCCGGCTTCACCAGGATTTGAACCCAGGACCCTCGGATCGCCAGTCGAACGCGCTGCCGCTCGGCTACCGTGCCCCCTAAAAGATAGATAGATAGCCAGATAAATAGATAAAAAGATAAATTAATTAAATTATAGTATAGAAATTAAAGCATATGTCTATTGTTCTCTTCTACAGTGTAATTCATTTTAAAGTGTATGATTCGGATTGATAAATGTATGTATGTATTCAGTTTACTATATGTAAATATGGAATTAATTTTCAAAAATTTTACTGTAATGTTTGGTGTCTTAGTTTCATGGTATTGCATGCTGAGCATGCTTTGCATTAGCATGGAGTGAGTCGCTATACAAATGACATTATTATTATTATTGCACTATTGTAAAACAATTTTCCTTCTGGATAGTAAAGTATTATAAATAGATAGATAGATAGATAGATAGATAGATAGATAGATAGTTAGATAGTTAGATAGTTAGATAGATAGATAGATAGATAGATAGATACATTTCATGACCAAAAAAATAATTAAATTCAACTACACCACTAACAAAATGCTTTTTGCCAAATAAGTACAATTCTTTTTCGTTCTAAAATCTTTTCTGTGAAGAATCGACCCACTTATTACATGACTTCCGGGTCAAGTTGCATGCCCAGACGTAAAGCGATACAGAGCCATCTGGTGGTGGGACCTTATAGACCATAGGTTCTCAACCTTTTTCGTCTCACCGCCCCCTTTTACAATTTTTTTCCGCTCACCGCCCCCCCCCCCCCAACTTTCTTTTAGCGCCCACTCCCCCCCCCATCCGCCCATCTGGACTATAGTTTCCGCAAGACTTTTCGTGTGATTAATTATCTTTAAAAAAACTGAAAAGGAAATAGATTGTAAGAATTAAAAGATAAAAAAATTGCCTTAACAAAAGGTTTAAATAAATTAATATTAATGTGAATCGTTTGCCTGATGTTTGCTAGCAATTTGTCTATTTTTGTTTCAATTTTGGTTGCAAAAGCGTTAGGTTTAATAATCAGTAATATTTGTTATATTACAAAACAGAACTTGTTCCGCATCACTATTGAATCAAATGTGGAAACATTTTTTTAATTTAAGGGAGATAATTAGCCCGTTTCATTTGAGCTAATATTTCTGTTGTTTTTTTCTTTTATAAAAAAGGCTAAAAATGTATACTTTTGAAATAATCAAACTGTAAAAAGTATTTGAAAATTATATAAATATAAATATTATATGACTAAAGAATTTATATGTATATTTATAAGCATTACAATAACTACCCAGTTTGTATGATTACTACTTATCTATACCACTCTGCTGCAGTAATTGATTCCCATGATAATTTAAAATACATTAAGGACATCTCGGTTAAATTGAGATCAAAATATCATTAATAATAATATTAGCATATGTTAGTGCGACAGTGATCGATCAGCAGGGTTGACAGTCCGGTGAACCAACCTTAGGACCAGTCGGCCGCACACTATATTTGCCAAATACAGACCCTTACTTCATCGAAAAGTCACTGCGATTCCTTATTCTTATTAATATAATAATATGTAGGCATGCTGTTGGGGATATCAGATATTTAGCAGCACTTGCGTTTACATCACATTTCATTCTCCAAAAACTAATCGATTCAAATAGCTGAGGTGTTAAAATATAACAGGTACGTTTAAACCGCCTACTTGCCCTTCACCGCCCCCAATCACCCCGGGAATGTCAGCGCCCCCCTAAAGCTTCTCACCGCCCCCCCCCCCCCCCCGTTGAGAACCAATGTTATAGACTAAACTCCCTAACCTCTCATCACCATTCGACATCTGCCATTTAGTTGTTACATACTGTCACCGGATGACAAGATTTTACGTGTAAAAGAGACCACTTCCTTCTCCTTGTTGTTGGAACTAAATGTGTTTAATAATTTAGATAGAAAAAAATCTCTTCCGATTTATAAAATAGATAATTTCTAATCAGTGGCGTAGCTATGTAAGGGGTCAGGGGTTCACGTGCCCCTTTTACATCCCCCAGAAGATCAACTTATTTTCCTAAACCGAGGATTAAATTTTTGTTTGTTTTTGTAAAGGTAAAAAATATATATAAAGACAGTTAGATCTAGTTATAAAGAGTAAATAGATTTTTTTTAAATAGCTTTTGTTTTAACATTATTATAGCATTGACAAAATGTTCTATTTATTTATTATTGTTTAGGTATTTTTTATTTCTACCTTGATTTAAGGACATTCTATGCCGTTGAAATTAACGATGACTACAACTTTCCATTGAATTTTTTTTTTATCAACGGCGTCATGGTTTAACCTAATGTAAGTTTCAATCATCGATAGCTTGATAAAATAATATTGTTTAATAGTTCTCCAAGAAGATATGCCTTAATCCACAGTTTGCACTACTCGCTACCTCCCCACTGGGAGCACCATGGCGCAATGGCGCAATGGCGTCATTGTGTCTAATAATATTCTGAAAGACTCGGTTTGACAGGTTTCATAATAATACTAGTGGTTTTGCCCGTGAAAATAACGGAAAAATGAAAGACTACAGTGTGTTTTGTTAAGACAGAACGGGATAAAACTATTTTACAATAAAAACTGTAGTGAGAACGTTTCTTTCGGTATTTAGTTTATGTTCATTTTTATTGTTTCTATGTTTAGTGATTTAACTATTGGTGTTTCCCTTGTTAGTTGTGAATATTAGCGCATAATGAACCTTGCAGCTCTTTTCTGAATTTGTTCCAATTATTTAATGTTCTCTTTAGTTGATGGGCCCCATACAGATGAAGCATATTCTAGTAAATGCCTAACGTGAGATAGCATTTTAGTTTTCTGTGAAGCATAACGTTAATTTAGATTTTTTTGTCTACCTCATCAATATGAGGATTCCAAGATAACTTATCATTTATTATTAAAGATCTTTCGTGTATAATGTGTGATCGAGTTGTATATTTAGTGTCGTGGGTTCAACTACATTTCGAATTAGAATTGTTGCCGCGAACCCTGGTCGTGAGCAGACTGAGCTGACATTTGGACTAATAAGTTTAGTGGTGCTCGGGTGCTCGTGACGCTTTTATGATCTTTTCACGCGGTGGACGTCAGACGTGAGAAAAGGTCGTCTGCGAGTACGTCGGCAGGTGGCGAGAGGTGTGGGTGGCGAGGGCGGCACGAGTGCACTTATGGTTGGTGTCAGCCCCCTTATTGTGTGTCCAGACATCGGATATTGGTCCATCTGACCCGTAATAAAATAAAGTATTAATATGTTTCTTTTGTTGTGGTTTCATTTTGTGTCATTATTTGGTTGACCTTTAAGCTCGCTTTGCATTGACGTTGAATGTTTCATAGGCCTGGTGAAGCAAAGTGCACACGATCGGATAATCAATTCAAAGAGAAAGGGATTATGTGGCCAGTACGATACTCACCCGCCTATACTTTTCACTGTTGATATCACTTACCCATCAGATTTGAGTGATGTATCCGTAACCATAGAAAAGTATCAAGACTTATCTTATAATCTTATAATCTTATAATTTACAGTCTCTTCTTTAGTAGATAGGATTATTTGTGCGGACCCTACACATATATCATGCGTCTGGGTTTCCACAAACTTGATTTTCATGACTCAGTGACTCATGACTTCCGTTTCATAAACCACAAACATGGATATCGCCTATACACGTCTTTAAATTATATATATATATTATGTGCGGATATATATAATATATTGATATCCACACAATTTTTATATATAACAAATATATAACAAATATATAACAAATATATAACAAATATATAACAAATATAAAACAAATATAAAACAAATATATAACAAATATATAACAAATATATAACAAATATATAACAAATATATAACAAATATAAAACAAATATATAACAAATATATAACAAATATATAACAAATATAAAACAAATATATAACAAATATATAACAAATATATAACAAATATAAAACAAATATATAACAAATATATAACGAATATATAACAAATATATAACGAATATATAACGAATATATAACGAATATATAACAAATATATAACAAATATATAACAAATATATACTAAATATATAACAAATATATAACAAATATATATCAAATATATAACAAATATATAACGAATATATAACAAATATATAACAAATATATAACAAATATATAACAAATATATACTAAATATATAACAAATATATAACGAATATATAACGAATATATAACGAATATATAACGAATATATAACGAATATATAACGAATATATAACGAATATATAACGAATATATAACGAATATATAACAAATATATAACAAAAATATAACAAATATATAACAAATATAAAACAAATATATAACAAATATATAACAAATATAAAACAAATATATAACAAATATATAACAAATATAAAACAAATATAAAACAAATATATAACAAATATATAACAAATATATAACAAATATAAAACAAATATAAAACAAATATAAAACAAATATATAACAAATATATAACAAATATATAACAAATATATAACAAATATATAACAAATATATAACAAATATATAACAAATATATAACAAATATATAACAAATATATAACAAATATATAACAAATATATAACAAATATATAACAAATATATAACAAATATATAACAAAACATTATAAAGGGGCGCGGTGGTCGAGCGACAACGCGCTTGCCTGGCGTGCCCAAGGTCCTGGGTTCGAATTCTGGTGAAGGCTAATATTTATTTCCTGGTCTGGAGGGTGTCCCTGAGCTCTGATGGGTAACTGACATTAGTTGAGGCAAAGTAAAGCCGGGCAAAGTCCAGCCGGGCATTGTGCTGGTCTCACAATTCTCTAGTACGTCGTGGCCACCTGTGAACGCTGCTTTACACTCCGCGACCGGGCATTCTGTGAAAAGCTTCCGTACATGATTTGACTCTTGCCTCGGCTTTTTGCAAGCTTTGAACACGAGCCCAATCAGAATGACAATTTACCTGAACTAAATGGTTTTCATTGGTGTCGATATTGCCTGTGGTTTATCTAGGTTTTAAAAGTATCAATGTCTGGGCTTGTCAAGGCACTGAAAGAATAAGTGGTGCCCAAGTCACAATGATAACCTGAACTAAATGGTGGCAACCCACAGTGCCAAGAGACATCTTTATTTCCGAACAACATGCAGCGTGGTAACATTCATCACAAGTCTTGATGTAAGCATTGCCATTCTGATGTTCCTGAAGATTATATACTATTATACAAGCATTGCCAGTCTGATGTTCCTGGAGTATTCTATACTATTATACAAGTATTGCCATTCTCATGTTCCTGAAGATTCTATACTATTATACAAGTATTGCCATTCTCATGTTCCTGAAGATTCTATACTATTATACAAGTATTGCCATTCTCATGTTCCTGAAGATTCTATACTATTATACAAGTATTGCCATTCTCATGTTCCTGAAGATTCTATACAATTATACAAGCATTGCCAGTCTGATGTTCCCATTGATATATAAAAAGAATGGAGAGTGCCTCTATATTAAATGTGTATGCGCAAATTAAAGCCAACATGAATTCCCCTTTCCCACTATTCACTTTACATAAGCGAGTTACAGGAATAAACCACTTATGATTAGAACAAATCCATACGATAAAAAGGAAGTCTAAGTCGCTTTAAATGTATTTACAGGTCAGTGTTTAATAAATATAATTTTATAGATAAGTGAAAGTCACGTGAAAGCCTATTTATTTTGGCTTCAAGAATGTTACTTCCGTGCCTAATCCATTCTTTTTATAGATCAGTGGATGTTCCTAATAAAGCGAATGTATTTTGAGGAATATGAATGTGTTTATTTTGGTCTTTGACCAAGAACATCACAGACACAAATCTATATCAGTAAATTTTAAACGGAACACAAAAACACAACTTAAACGAGACTAATCAACAAATTAATCTTTTTTTTTAATGATAGAACCCGTTTTTTTTTTCTAGAATAAGTCTAGTAGCGATAATTTGGGAATTCCAGCCCTTTGTTTTATCGCTGTCTGTCTGAAACTAAAAAAAAATCTATCATAATATATAGACCTAATCTAGTTCTAGCTGGGACTAATGGTTTTGTTTACGTGTTGTTTCTAGGCGGCGCGTAATTTCATTTGGTTACGAGAGTATGTTTTTTTATTGGGTTTAATGGGTACAGCCGTCGATGACGTCATCAAATATGTTTTTGTTTTAAAGCGTCCAATAAAATGAAAACGTTTTATTCATGCAACTGAAAGGAGTCGATTAGATTAGTTCGTCTGTTGAGTTTTTCTCGAAGCTGTTTACTTTATTCAGATGTATGTGGGGGGAAGTGGGGGGTGGGGGAGCGAGAGGGTGAACACAAAGGAAAAGACTTTTGGCGTCAAAATGTGTCCTAATGGGGGCCGGCGGTTTCCATTTACCTTGAACGGCAAGTTTACAAATAAGTCTACATCCAAAAAAAAAAAAAAAGCTTCTTTTATTACAACTGCGACAAATCCATCAGTACAACATCAATCATTACACGATCAATCAGCATAATCAATCGGTCACTTACACATATAAGTCAACAGTGCTGTTAATTGGAAAGGTGTAAGGATAAATGTTAGTGGAACGATGCGGGGGAGAGGAGGTTGGGGAGCGGCGAGGGGGGAGAAAAGGAATGCATTTTAGATCAGGGCTGTGGAGTCGGAGTCGAAGAGTCGGAGTCGGAACATTTATCTACCGACTCCACAGCCCTGTTTTAGATATAACACATACTGTTTAGCTTTCTTCCGTCACCTCTCTTTCTCCCCTCTACCTCTCACTTCTTCCCTTCCCCCATCCTTTCTAATTCTCCCCAAATCTATGTGTATAAGTACAACCACGTGATCCTCCATGTCCATCCATCCAGAAATCGATACAATTGCTTATAAATCTAATTTTAAACTCCCAGATGTGAATGAGCACGTGTAGTGGGGGTGGGCGGTGGTGGGGGTGGAAGAGATATTCACACATAAATACAATCATACAATACGATCATACAATACACTCAATACAATAGCAGCACATTAATGGCGAAATGGTGCTGTCAACATAACAATGGGCTGTTTGTCAATGTACGTCGTAGTTTCACCGTAATCACCCATTCACGAGTGTGCCAGTCTGTCTTAATCACCTATTCTTTAACTTAATCACCTATTCTTTAACTTAATCACCTATTCCCGAGTGTGCCAGTCTATCTTACTCACCTAATACGATTGTGCAAGTCTATCTTAATCGCCTATTCTCTAACCTAATCACCTATTCACGCGGGTGCCAGTATATCGTAATCACCTAGTCAGGAGTGTACCAGTCTATCTTAATCAACTAGTCGCGAGTGTGCCAGTCTATATTAATCAACTAGTCGCGAGTGTGCCAGTCTATATTAATCAACTAGTCGCGAGTGTGCCAGTCTATATTAATCACCTATTCTCTATCTTAATCACCTAGTCCCAAGTGTTGAAGTCTATCTTAATCAACTAGTCGCGAATGTGTCAGTCTATCTTAATTACCTATTCACGAGTTCGCCAGTCTATCTCATTACTTCACGTACTTTTTACATCAAATCTGTTAAAACAATATACAGACGAAAAAAAAAGCTATTTGGACAAAAGTTGGCCTTTTTTCTTCTTTCTTCAGAAAACAAAAAAAGCAAACCAGAATATTACTCTACTAGAATCAATATGTTTTACTTATAGGCTAAGCACGTGCCTTCTTATACAAAATTTTGCTAGCGAACAACGCTTTAACCGTAAATTAGTTTTGCATTTTGATCAGGGTTTTCAATGGGGCTAATTTTTCTGGCGTTTTTTTGGTCTGCTCAGGCAACCCATTCCATGCCCGCATTGTCCTCGGGGTAAGAAAAACAATTTATAGGGTTGTGTTCTTGCAGAAGGAATAAGAAAAGTCTTTTTTTTATCCTAACGTCTATTCGAGCCTTGTATTATATTACATGTATTATATTCAGCTAAAATTCAGTGTTTTATATCCGCTTTTTCACTAACTTGCTGTTTTACAAAAACTGAAAAAGTCTCAAACCTCATTCAAAAATGTGCATTTACGTCAGAGGTTTAACATGCCCGACGAGTAATAATTAATAATTAAGCCCGATAATTATTTTCCATTGTAACACTTTTAAAATAGCTAGATCTAATGTGATAGGGAGAATTTTTGATGTTTTACAGTAAGATTCTTTGACAAGAAATCGAACCAACTAAATAAACTAAAGTTAGAACAATTCAATGTCAAATGAGTTACTTTTAAATATGTGAAATTTCCCATGTAAACAAAAAAAAAAAAAGAAAAGAAAACGTAAACAACTATGTATGTTAGGTAACAGCAATGTAACAATCAATGGAATAGAGCGTTTACAATAGGCGGAACTTAAGTTTTTTAGTGACGTCATTTGTAAATAGAAGCCACTATTGAGGAACAAATATGGCATATGGTGAAGTTGTTCTTGTCATGCCAAATTCACACATGAATATTGGCTATCCTACTAAAAAATAAGGAGGTAAATAGTAGTACTGCAGATTAAATGATTAATGTGATTAGGCTAGGGCCGGCTAGACCTATTTATACTTTCAATTTCACTTTATAGGCCTACACTTTTAATGTTTCGTAGGCTAGGCTAATGGGCTAATGGCTAAGTAGGGCAGCTACGATGCCAAGTGATAGTGTTGGTGAATATCTAGTCGTCAAGTCACAAATAGGCGCACATCGTCTATGATCTATGTCTATGATAATAATAAAATAGCCTATTTTATTTAACAGACATAATAAAGCTTAAAGCTTAATAAGACTTAAAACACAAAACATCATTTAAAAAAAGCTCGAGCCTATATGAAACTTTATTAATACAGCGGCCATTGTACTTGTACACCACTACACAAAGTAAACAAAAATCACATGCTTTTGTCACGTGATTGCAAACTCCCTATAAGTTACGTTAGGGTTTGTAAAGCACAGATATAACGTAACATTTTTAAATACGTTATTTTATATCATTTCACGGTAACTGTTGGTGAACATTTATAAGTAATGACAGATGAAATAAACTAACCCATAAAAACTTAGTTTTTATTATACTCCCTTTTTTTGTAAACTAAATTTATATTTGATTTATATTTTGATAGATTAAAATAAATATAAGTGATATCATACCTTATGAATTTCTACACTAAAATTTTGCGCATCCTTTTTTTCTAGCTTTTGCCGAAAAAAAACATAAAAAGATAACTTGCTTTGTTTCGGCTAGATTGTGTCGTTTTCATTCTATTTATTTCGTAAAAACGAACATATCCGAAAAGTTTATTTACTTCCGTCTCTTCCGGTAGAGGCAGCCATGTTTGACGTAAAATATTTTCCTCGATTCGCAAATTGGTCGAATGAATTCGTGACTATTCCAAAGGCTATGATGCTGAAAATTTGATAGAACGTATTGTTAGTCGGGACAAAGTTTTGCAAGCAACCAGACAAGCCGACAGATAGCGTTAATAGAAAGGGAGTAAAATAATAGAACCTTTTTTCTTTGGAATCCACTTTTGGTTTTTAAAAAATGTTGGTCTACAAAATTGTACATAGTAACATTTGTTACTACCGATTTATTGAAGACAAGCTAAATTTCCCGGCGTTGCCAGGGGGGAAATAAAAACGCATGCCAGACTTGGCACTCAGATCAATTTTATATGGCACGCAAAAGGACCACCCAAAATTCAATTCAATTATTTTCTGCACGAAATTGAGTGTTAGAACAGGATACATCTTAGGATTTTGGCGCGCTGATTAAATTATAATTCCTACTTCGGCACACTAATATCTAAAATGTTGCCGACCCCTGGTATAAGTCAACAGCAACCAAACACCAAATTATAATGTTACAAAGTTAGCTCAACCATTCGGAAAATATGTTCGTTAAAAAAATAACATCATCATTAACACATAGAGAACCAACATATGTTTTATGTTATCAAAATCTGAAAACCCCTTAGCAGTGCGGGAAGCAATCAGCTTGGGATAAAATATCGAAATGAATGGAATATAAAGCCCTACAGATTATGTTTCTTCGTTCAGAAGATATTTCTATTTTTAAAAATGGTTTTATTTGGAAAAGGGATGGGTGGGGAATGGCGACTAATCCTTTAAGATTATATCAATAGTGGATTAACGGGATATCACACCGAGAGGAGTGTACAGACCCGGAGAGAAAATGTAGTGTATGGGTGAGTGTGGAGAAGGGTGGGGGGAATCAAAATGTGCAGAGGAGAAAAAATTTATTTGGCTATGTCTCTCCCTTCCTCTCTCTCTCTCTCTCTTTCTCTCTTGGTTTCTAGTTGTCTCTCTAGGTCTCAGCCTATCTTCTTCCTCCCTTTCTCTCTCTCTCTCTATTTTTACTCCATTTATTTTAAAATGCAATTTCTGTCTGTCTGGTTGCAATCGTCGTGCAAGAATCGGCTTCGATTTTTCGACCACTTCCCGTGGTCCAATCGAGCTGAAATGCGGACAGCAGACTTGCGGCGACTAACAATACATTCTTTCAAATTTTCAGTTAAAACAACTTAATAATACTACACTCATGACAATATTCATTTCTTAAAAGGAAAGTATAAGAAAAATTTTGGTTTCACTTTAAAAATGCCTGTGCAACTTTTTATAGTTTTTCGGCGCAAAGCTAGAAAAAAAAATTATGCGCTAAGATTATTTTTAGAACAATTCATACGGAGTAAGGAGATATTTTTGAGATTCGCGACACAGATATTTTTCTGTACGTTTCATTTGCAGTAACCAATCAATTATTTAATTACATGATGGTAAACATAGTTTGCAAATAAAGGGAGTATAATAAAAACTTCGTTTTTATGGTTTTCTAGTTACTCCCTTTATTTTAAGTTGTAATTTCTGTCTGTCTGGATGGTTGCAATCATCGTGCAAGAATTGGCTTCGATTTTTTGACCACTTCCCGTGGTCCAATAGAGCTGAAATTTGGACATCAGACTTGCCCCGACTAACAATACATTCTATCAAATTTTCAGTTAAAACAACTTAATTATACTATACTTATGACAATATTCATTTCTTAAATGGAAAGTATAAGTAAAATTTTGGTTTCACTTTAAAAATGCCTGTGCAACTTTTTTATAGTTTTTCGGCGCAAAGCTATAAAAAAAATTATGCGCTAAGATTATTTTTAGAACAATTCATACGGAGTAAGGAGATATTTTTGAGATTTGCGACACAGATATTTTTTCTGTACGTTTCATTTGCAGTAGTCAATGAATTATTTAATTACATGATGGTAAACTTAGTTTGCAAATAAAGGGAGCATAATAAAAACTTCGTTTTTTTGGTTTTCTTGTTGGTGTTTCTCTTTGCTTTTTTCTCGGTCTTTCTTTTATGGTATCTTTCTTTATCTCTATCTCTATCTCGTGTCTCTCAATTAATTGGTTTCACTATATCTATTTCTCTCTTGGTCCCTCTCTTATTATTTTTTCTAATGCTTTTAATGTTTCTTTCTATCTTTCTCTTGGTCTCTCACTTACTGTCTCATGATCTCTCTAAATTCGTTTGCTTATCTCTCTATCACTCATTCTCTTTTTTCTTTCTTGCTTTCTATATCTTTCTCTTGGTCTATCTCTCTTTTTTTCCTCTTTTTCTCTCTCTCTCAATCTCTAAATGTGTTTTATCCGCTGTTTTCGTTTTTTTCCATAAGCTCTCTCCGCTCATTAGATACACATTTAAAAAAAAATTCACTAATCGTTGCAACAGTGTTCGATCCACTTCCCCTCCCCTTCACATGCTCCCTCTCCTCCCCCCCCCCCCACCCCTCTCTCTCTCTCTCTCTTAGTCGAAGCTAACCGTTAAAGTACTAATTGGATAGTGTGTTTAGTAACTGTGTTTACAACCCTGTAAATCCCTTCATCAAATAGCGAAAGGGTTCAAATTTGTTTTTAATGATGTGAAGATCTACATTCTAGGAATTGATTTCTGCATTAAATGAATCTTTTTTTAAATGTGCTTATTTTGTCAGTAAATTATAATTGCACAAAACAACACAAACATATACAAACGCAATACTCATGTGATGTAATGCAATTATAACAGGCTTTTTTGTAAAGTTGTCTGTAATGTTTGTATTCCAACTTGTGGAAATTCCCGATGAACCAATTTTTTTTTTAAAACCATGTATCTTAAAATCAGCGAATTATATAATCGTTAATGTGTAATAATGATAATAATTCTATTTGTATATTGCTGCCAACAAACATAATGTAAGATCAGAGCGCATTTAAGCATTGAGCAACAAACAACTAAGTACACAGATGAATCATGCAATTAATTGAATTAAAAAGACAGGGGCATTTTAAAAGTTTGAATTTTGCCATCACGCAATTGGTGAGGGGTGAGAAAAATAAAGTATAAAATTATCCATTTAAATCTTACATATTATTATGTTCGTGTGTCTCATAAAGCAGATTTCTGTATATGCGGCATGCAAGGGGATTGTGAGGCCAGCACAATAAAACATAGCTATTTTTCTCTTAAAAACAACTTAAAACTGTCATGCATCCAATAAAGCTGGGTAGAGTTAGGAGACATAAGATCAGCACACACATTTTATCGAAGAAAAACATTGCACGAACATATATACATTATACATCCCATTGTGATTTGAACAAGAAAAGAAAGAAACGAACTTTAAAAGAAGGCCCTAAGGCTTCAATGAGAAATAAAAGATTAAATAAACTCTCTGCTTTTTACCATCTACGAGATAATGGATGGACGTGTGGAATATTTCGGCTTTGACAAGACTCCATTTGAGCACCTCTGTTAGAACCAGGTCAGACCAAAGGTCTATAGATGTCACTTCAACTGGCCTGGGCTAATGGACCTTTTGGAATGTAGACATGCACTGCGACAGACTTTTGGGGGGATTCCCTAATGACCTGCACAAGGACAGCAGATAGACAGATAGAACAGTAGACAGACAGTTGACAGATAGGACAGCAAAACATACAGACAGGACTCATTCTTCCCGAGTGGCATCCGGGCATGTAATGCGGTACCTGAAAGAACCATCATTTAAAACACTAATAAAAATGCAAGACTAGACTCGTACCACGGATGAACGTAGGACGCAATAATCTTCTTTATAGAAGCAGCGTCTGTAGTCTGTAATGTATAAAATGGCAGATATACAAAAAACGTGTATACATAATGATATTAATACGAAAGTTGATATGAATTCTTCTGTTATTTGTTGATAACTTGATGTAAATTTATATTGGAATAATATATATTTCTAGGCGATGGAACTTTGTTGTTTTCCCGTCAATTCAATTCATTGAATCAGAGTCTCTAGTGTTGAAGAGACTTGAATTGCCGTTTTTTGTTGTTTCTCGCTCTTCTCAATGAAAATCGCTCTGCGTGCCTACTCTGGCAAGCGAGTCGTAGGTTGCCGACCCCTTATGTAGACCATTAGACCAAAGCTAGTGCAAAGAAGTACTCAAGAAGAATATTCCAATGTTAACAGCCCAATGCTCCTGCTTAGACTGCTCATGCCCGGGGGAAGAGGAAAAGAATTGAGTCTCTTTATCGCGAAAGATATGAGCCCAACCATTGGTGGATTAAATGATGTTATGCAAATCAAGCGAACGTCATGAACTGTTGACCCCGAGAAAATACTAGCGAGAGACAGACGCATACTATTAAAATTTGTAGTGTACTAATTTTGTCACGAGTGTTGAAACGAGGGCGAATTTTTTTATTATTATTCGATAACACTAGAGTATACTAATACAGACAGATAGAAAGATAGTCTGTCAATAGCAGAGCTAAACGAACAAGCACACAGACAATATAGACAGAAATAGTTTATATTTTGCACAATTCTTTTTTTTTACGTCGCTGTCATGTACTAATTATATTTCGAAACTATATCTATAAGCCATAAGACTTTTACACATAGATCCAAACCAACCAGATTGCTAGGGAAGTGTCTGAAAATATGGTAACGTTCAGGGCTTGGATTTAGTCGACCGGAACAACCCACGCTAGTGCAATGAAAAACAAAAGTGGTATTTTTTTGGGTGGGGGGGGGGGGATTTCGGTATTTCAAACAACATAAATATGTCTGTTTTATGTACAATGTATAGTTTCTAAAAGACATGATAAGTAAAATATTTAGAATAATCAACTAAAACAAAATAAATCGGAGATTTTATACAGATGAACGCATTAATCTATCAGAGATACGGAAATTAATTCGTAAAATACTGAGGTGAATGCATTCATGCACTCATCTATCAGACATGCGGGAATTAACTCGTGAAATACTGCGAGAATCTTGAAGATGCCAATGATATAATCTCATTGTCTTTTGTCTTTCTCAACACTTTGACTATATCCCGGATGTGTTCTATTGTTTTAGAAGAATGAACAATACTTAACACGTTCGGCTGGCGTACCGAAGTCCTGGGTTCGAATCCTGATGAAGGTTAAGATTTGTTCGCTGGTCTGGAGGGTGTCACTGAGTCTACCCAGCTCTAGTGGATACCTGACTTTAGTTGGGATCAAGTAAAAGCGGCTTGGCATTGACCACACATTCCCTTAGTATGTCGTGGCCACAGAAACTGGTGAACGCTGCTATCCGAAGGGAAACTACTTTTATTTCCCACATAAAAAAGTAAAAAAAAAGTATATAATAATAATAAGCTAATTATACATTAAACTTCGTGAAGCGTTAATCAGTCACATATTGTTATCAAATGAGTAATGGCCAGTTCTAATCGTAGACGGGAAAAGGGGGTAGTTGGGGCTTAAGCAATACAATAGTTTAAAAACCTATAAAGGTGTTTATTTTTTTTTTAAATGACGGGGTCCTATCGTCAGCATGTGGTGATGGTGATCCAAGCTTTTCAATCTTCATGTTAGCGCAGTACTAGGAATGTTTGATGGATGTGTCTTGCATATGCGCACATGAGTACTGCTGCGCGTGTATGTGCATGTGATAGAGAGAAAGAGAGAGAAATCTACAGACAGACAGAGGTGGGAGAGGGGGGAAAAAGTGGGAGACATATAAAAAAAAAGCCAGATTGAATTAGAAAAGTGGGACTTTTGTATTCGCCTCTGCCGACAAAGGTCTATACTAAGTCAGTCGGCGTGATAATAGCTATGTGCATTAGTGTCCTCTGCGCGTATGTATTTGTGTATGTTTGTACGAGTGTGCGTATGTATAAACATGTGTGTGTGTGTGTGTGTGTGAGTAAGTGGATCCGTGAAAGTCAAACAGTCACTAATTGCTCTGGTAGACTGAACCGTTATGGGAAACTAGGTCCTGATACGGCGTCAAAGAATTGATGCTAGGCGTTGGCAGAAACAAAAAATGTGTGTGTGTGTGTTTTCGCGCTCGCGTGTTTGTGTCTGGTGCTGGAGCTGATCCCCCTCCCCTCTCCCCCCCCCCCCCCCCCCGACCCGAAATGATTCTCACTCACACACACACAGACACTCACTTCCCATGCGTGTCATTTTGTGCACAATGTCAACTGCGCATGCACGTTATTGAATGGATGGATTGTCCTGGAGCGAGTCGAACCTTTAAACTGTCTCCCTCTCTCTCTCTACTCCTAACTACCCCCCCCCCCCCACCCCTCACACACACACAACACACAAGTCACGGTGTTTGAGTCGTAGTGTGGTGGTGCCGATGTACGGATGTGACGTCAATGATTTGTTGCCGCTTGTTTTGTTTTTTCATTCAAGGGGAGTAACTCCCCGTTTAGGCAAGTAGAAAGCTTTAGATCTACATCTAGTTGTTGTTATTATTGTTTCGTTTCGGCTGTCCTGGAATATCGAAGAGATGGTAGTCCCCCTTCTTTTATTTGATAGTGTATTTGGGTGAGTGTTCTGGCGGACTGTGATATATTATTGATGCACCTTCCCCGAGACAAGGCTGATGTGTTCAGTTCTAACAGCTCTGTGTCGCGTGTGATGATTCTATCTGGATATGTATGCACACATATATACCTGAGTTTTAAAAAAAATATATATTCAATGAATGGAAATACGATGACCACAATATTATGGTTTAGACTTTAATCCGAACTTCTGGTGTGGTTTTTTATGATCGCTATTCAAAGCATAGTAAGTAAAAAAAAAAATCCTTCATTGTGGAAAAAGGCCTAAATGTTTACAAAGTGCGCGAGCGCTTAATCGAGGGCTTATATTCAAATTTATTGATTTTATAGCGGCATTATTTTTAAAAAAAAGTAATCTATAGAGTTCTTTATGATTGTGTGTTTAACCCTTTATTACTAGCGCTTTTTATCATTTCTTTTTTTTTTTGTTTGTTGATATTTCTTTTTATACAATGAAACTTGTTTTCGATGATATCAAAATATCCATCATAATTTTAAAAAAAATCAAATTAATTTCAATATTACAATTTGGTATGTGCAATCAGTTCAAAACTAATTTCTTCAAATTAAATCTACAGATAAATATCAAGAAATATGAATTATGATATAATTTGTTTTTAATGCTTAGCAAATTAGCCTAAAATTGATTCTAAAAAAAGAAAAACGAGTTCTCTCTCAATTAGTTTATCAATGTATCTATGAAAGGATGATTCCGATATTCTTTTTTTTAAAAAATGCCAAGTTCTACATGTGATATATACAGAGTTATCTGATTAGTTGTGTAGGGTGTATGAATGAATGTGTAATCTGTACTGAGCCTAACGGAGTATATTAAATTATACAGTAAGTAATACTGTTATTCACGTTAAGGGAGTTAATATTTGATGTAATAGACGTATTATTTAGGCTATAAGACCATATCTTATTTTGAAAAGAATAACCTACTTTTAAAAAAAACGACCCAATAAAAAAACACTCTAATACTCTACTAGATGGGTCTATTGTCAACATGATAACATCTCCTTATAAATCTCTCATTTGCATATCTCTCTCTCTGTCTATCTTTCTCTCTCTCTCACTCTGCCTGTCTGTATTTCTCCCTTACTCACTTCAACACATCCCCTCCGACACCAGACTTCCCCCGCGCAATAACAGTAATTCCATCGATAACTCACTCCCACCTTGACATTCACTCACCCCCCCCCCCCTCAATCACACCTTGAGTTTCGCAATAAAACAAAGGTAAACATTGTCTAGGCTGGATTACCAGGTAAACATTTGGTCTCCTGAACACTGGGACACCTCACCACTCTGTCCATTACACATGGTACGTAGTTTTAGAAGGCTTTTTCTCTATTTCACTTTAGACACACCCATCGACCTAACGACTGAATATAATGGACAGCGTCACCATTTCATTCAATCTTTTGACTGGCAAGCACGTAGGTGCCAAAGGGAAAGAGGGGTGCGGGGGGGGGGTGGACTACAAAAAAGATCATATTAAGACTATTTGCTCGTTCTGGTGTAATGCTTCTGTCATTCTGTTCCTTGATTCTGTTATCTGTACCTTGATTCTGTCATCAGTACTTTGATTCTGTCATTTGTGACACGATTCTAACATCTGTGACATGCTACCATCCTCTGTACATTGATTCTGTCATCATTACCTTGATTCTGTCATTTGTGACATGATTCTAACATCTCTGACATGATTCTGTCATCTGTACATTGATTCTGTCATCTGTACCTTGAATCGGCCATATGTACCTTGATTCTGTCATCAGTACCTTGATTATGTCATTTGTGACATGATTCTAACATATGTGACATGATTCTGACATCTTTGACATGATGCTGACATCTGTGACATAATTCAGACATCTGTGACGTGATTCTGACATTTGTGACATGATTCTGACATCTGTGACATGATTCAGACATCTGTGACATGATTCTGACATCTGTGACATGATTCTGACATCTGTGACATGATTCTGACATCTTTGACATGATTCTGACATCTTTGACATGATTCAGACAACTGTGACATGATTCACCCTTTGTTCCATGATTGCGCAATCGGTACTTGCCTTGTGGATTCGTCGTGTGTGTGTGTGGAGCGTAATGTTCGCTGCAGCGGCCCCGCTCCGTAGCCGTGCGCCTTTTTGCTTTCCTGGTAGACCACCACAACACCATGTCACTGACCACCTGTCCAACATGTCACTGACCACCTTTCAACCATGTCACTGACCACTTGCCCTCTTACCGCATCATCCAATGGGGGACTTAAGTCTTCCAAAGGAGCTTAAAAGACTCTTTATAAAATATGGAATCTAGGGTCATCTTCAGTCGTCTTCTAGGTGGAAATCTCGCTCACCTGTTTACCATAAACCATCCCATTATATCTCAACTATAGCCACCGTTTTATTATTCATTATAGTTATATCTCATTAGTAAATATCTTTATAGGAGTCATTTCTTATTCATCTTCTATCTCTAATTATCTCCTCTTGTTAGAGACCATTTCTCTCTTTCTCTCTCTCTCTCTTTATCTCTCTCTCTCTGTCTTGGTCATTTTCCGGTCCCCTGTTATAACCTGTCTGGCGTTCGTCCAGGAAAGGGGCGTAACTAGCCCGCGTTTAGCGTCACCGCTACAAGGGGCCAATAACTCTTTCTGTCCATCGATCAATAATTTCTATTATTTAAATTTGACCAGGGAACCGCCAGAAACCCAATATTCAGTTGTGTCATCCTCCTTTTGGTCTCACCAGGAACTCTGAAAAAATAGAGAACGAAAGAGAGAGAGAGAGAGAGAATTAGAGAGTGAGAGAGAGAGAGGGATGGGGAGATAAGGGGCGATCAGTCCACAGTGTTAGAAGTCAAAAGACAGAAATAATCCATATAATCTCCCATTTGTTTTCCATAAAGAAAATTCTAAATATTTTTTCCATTGAAATTTCCTTTATGATTTATTAGCCTTGGTATTTTTCTAAAAGCATTTATAGAATGAAGACTATAATCAAATTTCTATTGGCATTTTAAGGCGTTTTGCGGGAACAATGGAAATCAACTTAGTATAAAATTATCATTTAGAACCAATGTTATTTTTCTAGTCAAAGCAGTTGCTAAAACAATCATATGTTTATTTTAAGAGAGTAGTTAAATGTGTTTTATTTTTCTGGATGTTAATTAAGATTGTATCCGAGTGCATTCATTAGTCGTTGGATACTTCGGTCTTCGCTTGTTCCTAATTCTTTCCCCGTGGAGATTTGGATTTCGGTGATCTTCGACGTTTTTGCGGGAAAATGTGCATGCGGTGTTTCTATAAACTGTTCGGGATGCGGCCGAGTGGTTCTGAGGATGATATTCTTCAGGCCAAGCACCCGAAGGAAAAATTCAACAAGCTTTCCGCGAGCGGGGAGTTCCGGAACGGGCAATTGCGCTACGGTGGGGTGCCCAGCCCTCGCCACAATATGGAACTCTCAGACCGGACCAAACAGATTCAAAAGGATGTTAACGATCGCATTCTCAAAGAAAAGTCACTTCCGGTAAGTTTCGAACAGTGTCTTCTTTTTATCTTCCAATTTTTTCTTCTTTCAATAATAATTTCGCAAAATACTAAAAAAAAACTATAATAATATTATTTTGTGCTTGTATTTTTATGTATGATCTTTTAAGGTTGAAGTTTTCAGCTATAGTGCAATGAAGCTACCGCATTAGTAACACTCCAGTGTAAACTGTAAAGCGTTAGTGTTATTTGATGTGTTTATTTGTTCCGTTTAATGTCGCTGTTTTGTTTGTGTCACATTTATCTATTGCAACGGGGGGGAAATGACATTGAGATTAGGGTTGAATAACAAAGCACCGCATGTGTCGTATGCCCCAAGTAGAAATGTCACGCATCAGAGCTATCGAATTTCTGTTTCCGGTAAATGGGCTCCGTGATTTCAATCCGATAGCGGTTTCCGCCAAGTTATCAAAGACCAATAACTTGTCAATTTCGCACGCTCGTGGATTCTTATCTGATAAAATATCAAACACAGCGTCACAAGAGAGAAACGCCACTTTGGACTCCATCTTGTAATTTCACTCCCTTTGCAAAGTCAGTCTTTATTTCATGTTTGGTTGAGAGATTCAAACATTGGTGTGCTTTCAGTCACGTGTTTGTTATTGAATGAATCGGGTGTTAGAATAAACATTGAAGTTGAAGAAATCAATGCGTTTTAATGTGCTACAGAACATCAACTGTTCCTGTGTTGCTATTTTGTTTCCAATATTGATTATTTTTCGTTTTTACGCTATCAATATAGTTCGTTGTGAAAAAATTATCCCTACCATTGTTTCGTTTTAAATGATACACAATGAAAAAGGTGCGTTTCTTTATTTGTTTCAATTTAGTTTTAAATTTATGGCATGAGTTTGAGTACACGGGATGAGGTTCTCGCAGTCATTTCGACTTGTCCAATTGGTTGGTAGAAACCTGTGGAAGCTGTTTCACGGGCTCTATGGAACAAGTTGCTCTGACTGGGAACACTAATAGTTGGTTTCGGGCCACAGCGTCCAAGCGACAGCGTGCCGTACTGTCATAATGAAGAGCTCGGGTTTACAACTAGGTAAAAAAAAACTATACGATTTCATTTACTTAGGTCTGTAGAGTACCCTTCCCTGATTCTAACCAATGACTGATGGGTGGTAACCGACTTCAGTTAAAGAGAGGAAATGTGCCTTAGCGTTGTGCTAGCCACAAAATCACCTAGTGCCACAGAACCGAGGTAGACCCAAGAGATTGACTTGGATATCGATCAAGTGATTTAGTGATGGTATGACCTAGAAAAAAAAAGGAGGTTATAACTATAACCCTGGTTTATAAATTGTACGCTTCTCTCCCCCTATATACAAAAGAAAGCAATAAGAAAATTGAATCGTATGTTAGCAGGTGAGCACATGTGCGCGTCCATAAATGTCATGTGGACATGGCCAATCAAAAGGAGTTTATCCCCCCTCCACTCACACTTACACACACGTATTTATCACCAGATTCAAACGTATCAATAACACAACCGTGTAGATAGCCTTTCGCTGTGTAGTGATTATCGTAAGCACGTTGAATATATTTGAAAACACGCAGCACACAATAACGTTTTCTGCATCGCTCTGAAGGTCCTGTGTAGAAAGTGCATTCTTACAACTGAATTTGTTAAACCCCCCAACAAAAAAAAACATAGTTTAATTCCTCCCTCCCCCCGTGTTATTTCTATTTGTTATTGATCAATAGGAGGATCCAGCTGTCACACGATAGGTATAACATGGTAAGTTCTTGGACTATTTTTAGACATCCATTTGAAGGTTTTGTTGACAAGATTTGGAGGCTACAAACCGCTCCATCTGTTTGCCATTAGATTGTGTTTTTTTTCTGTTGTTTTTTTTCTGCTCTTTTAATTCGTATTGAAACTCTTATTTTATATTGTTATATTGTTCAGATTACACAAATCATCAAACGGTAGTGTTGATGTCCTTTTATTATTATTGGACTATCAAACATTACCACCAGTCTTCTCAGAGTATTTGAGTTGCAGTAGCTGAATTATTTGATTGATTTGAACATCAAAATGGACGACATCACCACAATATAAATTCCAAACTTGTAAATAATAAATGAACGACTTATTGCAGCATATTATTTAATAACAATTCATTAACAGTTGACACTTCACATCCAATGAACAAATATAGCTTTATAGTATCAACATAATACACAATTTTATTTATTTCTCCTGAGTCTAAAATAATGCCTGCGTTCCTTGTGAGTTATGAGAAAAGACTGCCGACCGCATGGACAGTCACTTGACTATATCTACTTCCGATATAGGTTTTCTTAATATCCAAAAATGGGTTTTATTTCGACTTTTTAATTATTAATATAGCTACTACCTATATATTATTTTATGGCTTCATAGCATACCCCCCAACCACAGAGAAAAAATAATAATTTATTATTATTTTTGATACGAAAAATGTTTACAATAATGGAAAAAAAATTATCTTAATCTTAATTAATGCATGTAATCATTCATTTAATAATACATAGAGAAAAAAAAATTCATTTAATATATGTACAAACAATCAAAAAACATATTTATAGGCAGAAATATGACACAAAGAATAATGTCTAATGTTTATATGACAATTAGTCATAGACAACTATCCATAGGTATTGTCTAATCAACTTCAGTAATACTGAGATAAACTATTGGATATCAGTGATGTGTATCGATAATTATTATGCTAAATACTCATCAAGGCTGTCGAGATTATCTATTATCTTTATCTCACAAAATCTAAATAGATTCCATGAAAAAAAAATTTTTCATACAACATTTATTAGTTTATACACTAAGATTAATATAATACTAACCTCAGTTTCATATTTTTGCAATTGTCATTTTCATAATGGTAATTATGAATATATATCTTCACAATATTTATTTTGAATTGATATTCTTATTGATTCTTATTGATTCTTATTGATTATTATTGATTCTTATTGATTATTATTGATTGATATTCTCAATAACATTACTTACAATGTAACATGATTATCTTCCATCTTAGTTTACAATAAAATATTACACAAATTATTCAAGTCTTTTCTTCAATTATATATTTATATTACACTGCTCATATTCCTGTGAGTCTTATATGTATCATTTATTTATTGGCTTCAATGCTATCTTTAGTCTTACATGAATACAATACAATATTATCATCTAATGCTCTGACTTTAAGAGTCTTACATAGGCATTTCATTATTATATCATTCTTATTTCAATTCCTCTAATGCTTTTTTAAAGACTTACATAGGCATTTTAATGTTAACATATGGCATAACAGTTTCACTGTTCAGAGGCCACAAAATTTATGTGCTTAACAGTCTTATCAAACTGTTCCGAGGCTACATAAAAAAAATTTCCAACTGATAATCATTATTTTCATCAATTAGATTATTTTATACCAGTATCCATATTTACATATTTGTTCTTTACAAAAGAAAAAAAAATGTTATAATGTCATTATATCTGTTACTGAAAATATCATATCTTTTTCATAAATTTAGTTATTGCTATATATAATTTTATTGATTATACCTGAGTTTTTTTGCTAAAATTCCTTAGAATTTCACAGCATTTATTCAATGTTATTTTTCTATGTTCAGATTTACTAATATCATTGTCTGGTTTATTTTCAATTATCATATCATCTTCTGATTTATTTTCAATAACTTTGTTTTCTTCATCAGTTCTCAAATTGTTTAAATGAACAATTTTTTCTTTGTTATTAATGTTAACCTTGTAAAATACATCAGACAGCTTAAATATTATTTCAAAAGGTCCTCTCCATTCCATAGTATTGCCACTGCCAATTGGCAAATAAACAAGTACTTTATTACCAACTTCTAGTTTTCTCATGTTCTTATGAATATTTTCTTTGATATCAACTGCTATCTTGTAAAAAGGTTTATTTATGGTATCTGTCATTTGTATTGGAGCCTTATGTTTAGAATCTTTTTTATTATGTCTAAGACAGGTATCACAGCTTTTAATAAATGTTTTCAAATCTTTTTCCATTTTAGGCCACCAGAAATTCTTTTTGAGATTACAAACTGTTTTCTTGCTACTCAAATGACCTGACAATGCATTGTTATGCGAAATTTGCATTACTTTGACAGTTAATGTTTTAGGTATAACTATTTGAGTTACATCTAATTTAGTGTCCTTTCTACAGAGAATTCCATTTATTATTTCAATGTTTTTATTTTTAACCTGACCTTTTTCAATTTCTGATACCATTTTAATTATGTATGGATCTTCTTTCTGTTCTTGTTTTAGAGTTAGCTCATCAAAAGGCATGTTTATTAAACTGATATTTTCTGTTTTTTTCATTTGGGTTTCCTTTTTATGAGGACTATCAATGTATGATAATATCTCACTCTTCATTTTAGTAAAATCAGATATTTGATTTTTAGCAATGTTGAATATTTGTTTATGACCTTCTAAATGTCTACATAATGAAATAGCATGTAATTCTTTTGGTACATTGTTTATTTCACATTGACTTTCAAATTTGCTTACATACTGTTCTAGTTTTTCTGTTCCATTCCATTTGGGAATAGGATTATCCTTTTCATTATTTATGGATAAGTCAATATTAGGTGTCTCATTGAGAATATTATTTTCTGACTTTCCTATGGTTTGTAAGAAATTAAATGTTTGTAGAGCAGGGTAAAATTCTTGTTCTGGTAAATCTACTAACTTCTCATTTTGCAATAGAACAGGTTTCAAATTCAAGTCATTGGAATTTTCATTCATCCATTTTTGAAAAATGTCAAAACTATTATCATGTTTGACATTGAAAGAATTACCAATAACTAAAGGTGCAACACAGTTTTTCATTATGGCTGCCTCTGCTTTTCCAGTGAGCCAAGGACAATCAATGTCTATTATAGTGATAGGACATTTTATTGTGGAACCATTTGCAAGTTTTATTGTATCCACTCTTATTATATTGGTGGGTTTCTGATTTGGAATGATACTTTCATCTATACATATTATACTACTTCCGGTGTCTCTTAGACAGTAAGTGGTCTTTCCTTCCACATAAGCAGGAAAAAGTATTAACTGACCCCTGTTTTCAAATATGACATTATTAGATTGAGATGTGGAATTGTTAAGTTTTCCTCTATTTCTTCCATTTTGGAAATTTGATTGAGGTCTGTTTTGAGTATTAGGAAAATCTTGTCTTCCAACATGTTGATTTGGCACATTGTTATTGGAAAAATTCTGATTTGGCATATTTCTGTTTCCAACATTTGAAAAATTCTGATTTGGAAAGTTTCTATTATCAAAATTAGAAAAATTTTGATTTGAAAAACCTCTATGATCAACATTTGATCTATTGAAGTTTGGATTGAAATTTCTACCTCTTGCATTGTTATCTCTGTAACAATATTCTGATGAATGGTTTGTACCATTGCAAAAAATACATCTATAATTATTAGATTTTGGTTGCTTACCAAATTTTTTTCTATTGCCAAATTGATTATGTCTAGACCTAGGAGGTGAATAGCTCCTTCTTCTATGTTGAATTGTATTTACTGTTTGATTTTGTTTAGTCAGTTCTACATTAGGATGACTATCCTTAAAATTTGAGATTGCATCTATCAAATTTTCTACTGTCTTAACTTTTCTTTCCATAATGTGAGTAAACAATGGTTTAGAAGCTTGTTCTAATACTTTATCAACAACCATGATTTCTATAATCTCATTAGGATTTTTGGTATCTATTTTTACTAAGTCTAACCAGGTAAGTAAAAATGTTTTCACTTCAGACACAAAAGCTCTCGGTTCTATCTTGTCTGTTAAGATAAAGTTATGGAACTTCTGTCTGTAATAATCCTCAGAGTGAATAAAGAATTTGATTAATTGTTCTTTGATAATGGCATAATCAGTTATTTCTTTATCAATATGTGATAGTGCTTCCCTACCCTTATCTTTCAATTGTGGAATAAGGTGAATGTAATATTCTGAAATGGGAATCCCATATCCTTTACATGTTGCTTCAAATAAATTTAGAAAATCAACAATTTTCTCTTTCCCATCAAAAGGAGGCATTTTAAATCTTACACTATGTTTTGATTTTTCATTATTTGTTTGCTCAACTTTAGTATTTTGTAATTTAGCCAACTCCAATTCATGGTCTAATTTTAGTTGAGTTTCTTTCAATTGAATTTCTTTTTCTTTATTCAATTGTAATTCTTTTTCTTTTAATTCTAGTGCTTTCAATTCTTTTTCTTTGTTTATTTCTAGTTCTCTTTGTTTAATTTCATTATTAAGTTCTTTTTGTTTAATTTCATGAGCCCTTAATTCTGCTCGCTCATCTCTTTCCTTATCTGCTAATTCTTTTTTCAATTGCTTAACTTTATTTTCAACAAATTCTTGATATTCTTTCTTATCAGTAATACCATATTCTTTTGCCAACAATTTAGCCTCATCATAGAGTAATTGAACCTTTGACTCCATTATTATTTATTATGAATGTCAAGATTTATTATATTATAGTACAGTACAATTATTATAATGCACTATTTTATAGTACAGCAATGTTTTATTCCTATACTGGATGGCAATATTTATTAAATACAGAATGAGCAGTCATATAATATCACAGCAACTTTTTTTTTTAATCCTATGCTGTAGTAAAATGTTTATAATTCAGAATGCAAAATGCTAGAATGTCAACAAGTATGCTAAGCCAAGACACATTTTCTATTATGGCTTGTTTATTTTATTATTATTAGCAATTTTATAGTAGAGTTTAAAGCAAGTGCAAGTCACTTTTTGCTATTATGACTTATTATTACTATATAGGTTGCACAATTATTTTCCGCAAAGCAATGTACAATCTTATTATTACCAATGGTAGCACATAGATAATATTATTATTATTATTGAGGATGGCATATAACAATTAGATTAATGTTATCATAAGCCACTATGATATTATTCTTATTAGCAATTGAAATGGATGTAATTATTATCAGTATTGGAAGTACATTTTCATTGTGATTACTGGAAGTACATTTTCATTAATGCCAATACACAATAATTTTACTATAATTAATAGCAATGTAAATTCTAGATAATATTATTACAGTAGCACTGCAAAGCACAATATTATTTTTATTTAGGTTATTTTACCTGTTATATTGTGAATATTTTGTACATTTGTAGTTACATGTATTAGATATCAATTATTATTTTGTTAATTGTAGTTACATGTATTTGGGCACTACTTAAATTATATAGTTATGAATGTGAATATTCATATTATTATTATTTAGGTGAACTTATTATTGTTAATGTTCTTACCATAGACCATTATACTCAGAGAGCAAAAACTAACCAATGCATATTAATGATATCTCAAAAAATACACAACAAAAAAATTATATGAAGTAACAATAGAAAAAAAACACAATCACAATACACTAATGCTGCTTGGACCACAAATGATAGAGGAATTTTTGACAAAGAATCACAACATGTATAACATTGACAAGACTATAGTAATTTTACTTTAATAATTCTTAACAATAACAAACAAAGTCAAAACAACTAACAGAAATAACCCTAACAAAGAATCATTTCTAATCAATCTCTTTTAAGAAATAGAAATAGATGATAGACAGAATAAGAATAGACAAGAGATTTATTTTAGAAAGTCCCGCCAACCAGAGCCCGCTTTATACATAAATAATACATATATATATATATAATTCATACTAATGAATGTAAAAAATATGATTAAATTAAAGATTACTTAATAATAATTAAAAAATATGATTAAATTAAAGATTACTTAATAATCCAAATGAAAACACATTCACTGTATGAAATTACTGCAATGTAAATCCAGAGTAGAAATCCAGAAGAAACTTAATTAATTATTTAATAATCCAATGAATGTTCACACTGTATCAAGTTGAGTTGCTTCAAGTTTCCACTTCAGTATGGTATAATCCAATTTTAGAATGAACACAAGAAAAAAATGTATACCATTAATTAAAATTAATGTCAAAGTCTTTGGTATACAGATTAAATATTAATTATATTTAAAGTTACTTAATGTCATTTATTTATCTTCCGATAAGCACATCGGACTTCAACACATCAGATTTCAACACCTGGTCGTGTCACATCGGATTTGAACATAGGCTACATAAAATTCAACACATGGTTGTGTCACATCGGATTTGAACATCGGACTTGAACATATGTATATAGTTTAGGTTCCTTGTTGATAACATGTGGGAACGAAACTTTTTCCGGTTGCAAATATTAAATAATGATCTGCGTATAGTCACTTTTTTTCGATTTTTTGTATCGAATTTTCCAATGATGAAATATTTGTCATCGGTGTACAAATGTTATATTTTCTTAGAGCTATTATAGTGCTCAATCATATAAATAGTATATGTATTTGAAATAATTGACTCAGGCTTCAGTTTTGTTCAAAAACTGGTACTCACATAATTTTCCATGTGGTTTGTAGTACGTCTTCAAAAAGTTCAAAAAGTTTCGAATTTGAACATAATATTATATCCTTCAGCTTCTCTCTCCGTTAGCTGCCACCAAACCTGTTGATGTCCTTTTATTATTATTGGACTATCAAACATTACCACCAGTCTTCTCAGAGTATTTGAGTTGCAGTAGCTGAATTATTTGATTGATTTGAACATCAAAATGGACGACATCACCACAATATAAATTCCAAACTTGTAAATAATAAATGAACGACTTATTGCAGCATATTATTTAATAACAATTCATTAACAGTTGACACTTCACATCCAATGAACAAATATAGCTTTATAGTATCAACATAATACACAATTTTATTTATTTCTCCTGAGTCTAAAATAATGCCTGCGTTCCTTGTGAGTTATGAGAAAAGACTGCCGACCGCATGGACAGTCACTTGACTATATCTACTTCCGATATAGGTTTTCTTAATATCCAAAAATGGGTTTTATTTCGACTTTTTAATTATTAATATAGCTACTACCTATATATTATTTTATGGCTTCATAGCAGGTAGCTTTAAGATAGAGAAATATTTATAGACATAGTAAATCCTCTTTAGCTCATGGTAGATGGCTCGTAAGGAGAGCAAAGCTAGCGTTCACCAATCTTTGGTGGCTATGGTCAACAAGCTGGGTTGTGTGGCCGGCACCATGCCTAGCCGCCATTACTAATTTTGTCCAACTATTGTCAGGGACGCATCAGTGACATCAGAGGTCCTGGGCCGTGGAAAAAAATGTGGCGTTTTAAAATGGATTCGAACCCATGCCGATCATAAACGGCCATAGGAACACGCATCATCACGACCGCCGTGTCCCATATAAGCTTATTAGAAAATACTTTTGAAAAAAACGTGGATATCGGCAGACAGACATTCAAGGTCTGTCTTGGTGGCCGGTATCGTGCTAGACATGCAGCAATGAGACACTTACGAGTGTATTATTCGGACAGACAGACAGACGGGCAGGCAGACATGCTCAAAAGTTTATCTTAAAAAGACAAAAAAAAAAAGCAAAATGAAGAAAAACAAAAAGATTTGCAGACAAGTAACATTTATGCAGACAGACAGACATACTTCGCCAGACATCAGGCGCGCCTGATTTCACGATAACTAAGCTAGTGTTATTACTCGCTTACACCAAATACAAAGAGGGATTAAGATAGAAATCTATTAACAAAAAATGGCACATCGAGACGATAGTCAATATCATTTGGGAACGTCTACGCTTTAGATATTTTTATCAAATATTTTTGTGTGAATCTGTCTGTTGTTCAGTAGAGTGATATTCCCAAGTTGAAGTTGAAATTGAATCTGTCTGTTGTTCAGTAGATTGCTGTCCCCAAGTTAAAGTTGAAAAGTGAATATGTCTGCTGGTCAGTAGATTGATATTCCCAAGTAGAAGTTGAAATTGAGTATGTCAGCTGTTCAGTAGATTGCTGTTCCCAAGTTCCCAAGTTAAAGTTGAAAAGTGAATATGTCTGCTGGTCAGTAGATTGATATTCCCAAGTTGAAGTTGAAATTGAGTATGTCAGCTGTTCAGTAGATTGATGTTCCCAAGTTGAAGTTGAAATTGAGTATGTCAGCTGTTCAGTAGATTGATGTTCCCAAATTGAAGTTGAAAAGTGAATATGTCTGCTGTGCAGTTGATTGATGTCCCCAAGTTATACTGCTGTTCATTAGATTAATGTTCTCGTGTTAATGTTAAAAGTGAATATGTATGCTGCTCAGTAGATTGATGTTCCCAAGCTAATGTTGAAATAACCCACCAATTACTTTTTTTTTTCTGTTTTTTTTAATGCTTGCAGTGTTATAACGTGTTAAAGACAATTAGCCATTTAAATCGAAGTTGCTGGTACTGTTCTTAGACACGCGGGAACGGTAACATACAATGAAAGATTGATAGAATAGCTTCTAAAAGATCAATGGTGTATCCAATGTAGGGTACTTCTTCTAGAAGATATTCAAGAAGGAACGAGTTCCAATCCCTGGGATTCATATGTGTGAGTGTGTGTTGTGTATTTTTGTGGTGAATGTAATAACTCTAAATAAAATTGTGAGTGAAAATGGTTGGAAACCGAACATACGGACAGACAGAGAGACAGAGAGAGAGATAGATATATAGACGGATAGACAGACAGATAGACACAAAGACAAATTGATAGATCGTTTTTAAGACAGATAAAACATAGATAAACTATAAAGAAACAGACACAGATATGTACATACAAGAATATAGTAAAACACAAGAGTTGCCATCATAAGCTAAGATGGTATCTAACAACCATCTTCATATCAACTTTTTCTCACATCTGGCTTTCTAAAAAAAAAATCGTTCTTGAAAAAACTCGTTTAAAAAACAAACCTCGTAAACAAAATTTCCAAGTGTCAACATTAGTATTGAACAAATAAAAATCAATAAAATGAGGTTTTTTTATATTATTACTTTTTTTTTCTCTCATTATTTGAACAGTTGCCAACTTTAATATCTTTGTACTTTTAATGGGCCATAACATCATAGTTGGACAGCTTTGTAATAGTGTCACAAGACCGCGTTTTATAAATCTCGATTAAGTGACGTTTTTTTTTTTTAGAAATTGGGTTCGACATAAAGATTCTAACTATAACTCATACTTTAACATCATTTATCATTGCGGTATTCACATAGTGACATAGTGCATCACTTGTAATGATGTCATTCTTCTAATTTTGCACATTATATCAAGATGCCATTCATCTATTGTACCGAATCGCCACATTCAATTGCCCCTTTGCAAATTTATGCAAGAGTGTATTTTATCAATTGCACTGTATGCCAGGATATCAGTCATCTTAGTGCATCTTATGCCTGGATGGCATTCACCTACTGTACGAAGACTTTCCCTTAACAAATCGAAGAGATGACATTCGTCCATTGCACCATATGACATAAATAGGGCCGATGAAGCAGCGTTCACCGGTTTGTGATTGTGTGGCCAGCACTATGCATAGCCGCCTTTTCTTTAACTCAACTAAGGTCAGGTACCCATCAGAGCTGGGTAGACACAGGGACGCCCTCAAGTCCTGGGGGGAATCCTAGCCTCCACTAGGATTCGAACACAGGGCCTTTGGAGTGCCAATTGAACGCGCTCCCGCTCGGCTCGCGTGCCATAGATCAATTTGGTCCGACGGGTACTTTATCATATGACAAGATGTCATTCGTCTCTTGCACTTTAAGTCAAGATGGCAGTCTTATTATTGCACATACACTATGATGTCATTTACCGATGAATTCAATTGCTAGAATTTCATTTACCCTCTTACATACCAAGGCTGTCCGTTGTCACTCTTTATTCTATAGTCCAGGCTGTCAGATATCACTTGTCAGTTATCACGTGTCACCATTTGTCGAGCTGACATTTTTCACGTAGCAAACGTATGCCAAAATGTTTCTCTCAAAGATCCAATGTCAACAGAACTTTCGACCGTTTTCTTATAAAACATTTTTCTAGAATACTATTAAGTAAGCTACTCATAAAATACTTTTATAAGTCAGCTATTAAAATCAATAGGAATTCAAAACAACAAAAATTGCTAATTTCATTTTTTCTTTTCGGAATTAAACGTTTATAATCAAAAATCATTATTAGGAACCCTAAAAAGGTCAACCTTCTGATCTATATAATCTATCTATCTATCATTGCATGTTTTGTGCTATATACAGAGTATAATAGGCCCTAACACTGACTTCCTGTTAAAATATGCCAAGCAACCTAAATAATTTAGAAACGTCTTCGTGGATATCAATATATGTTTTAGACTAATGGATTAAACACTCTAATTGTTATAACAATGTAATTTTAAAAGTGATAAGTTCTAATTGAACTAATTTATCGAATCGTCTAATTTGTATAGGTAAGTGAAAGTTGTACAAATCCATTTGTATTTGGCTCCGCTGGGAGTTAATTAAAACGATAAGCCACCCATGTATGTTATATAGATCAGTGAGTTGACCTTCTCTCTGGCTGCAGAAGACAGGAAACAGAATCCAACTGTTAGAGAGACAGAGACGGGGTGGGGTGAGGGATACAGTACAACTAATGACGTATTGATTTTTTCATTAAAAGGTCCAACCTTTCCGATTGGTGGGGGGGGGGGGGGTCGGGAGGTGGAAAAACCTCGTTGGTAATTTACAACTGTAAATATGTTGTGGGCGAATAGTGGGCCCCGGATCGCACGGTCAATAGCCAACCATCAGTACAGGGGAATCGAGTAGGGTGGTGCTTCTTTCTTAAAAAAAGGTCTTGTATTTCTGTTGTGTAGGCGAAGATAAGATAAGTTATTTATTTGTTTATCTATTTTTTATTTGGAAAACCATCAAACTCTTGGGCCTTTTATGGGATGAAGACTCTGATATAAATATGCATAAATAGGTATAGAAAAAGATAGATATATATATGTAGATAGATAGATAGGTTGATAGATAGATACACCGATAGATAGATAAATAGATAGATAGATATTTAGATAGACTAGACTAGACTAGAATAGGACTAGGACTAGACTATAGAGAAATACTCAACTTCCAGCTATACAAAAATATATTATGTCAACTATATAGATTATAGATCAATTAGCATACGTTCTAGTGCGCAACCTAGTACCTTAATACTTCCATGAGAAAAGAGGTAGATGAGAGATGGCATATATTATTGTTTTTATTACTAATTGAAATCATTTCATTACTACATGGTGAAGTCCCTTAGTACTGCCTTCTGATCCACTGGATGGATAACGAATAAGACAGGGGGAAGTAACTCATTGTGGTCACCACTGTGTGTGTTATGAGCAAAACATTTTTTAATCCAATGAAAGATAATGTATTTTATATTACATGAAATAAAAACGCTTTTTACTCCCTTTCTTTTAACTTGTACCGTCTGTCTGTCTGTCTGCTTGGTTGAATGTTGGTTAGCAAAACTTTGCATCGATTTTTCGTCCACTTCCCGTCGTCCAATCAAGCTGAAACTTGGACAGCAGACTTGTCCAGACTAACAATACATTCTATCAAATTTTCAGCATCATATCGTTTGGAATAGTCACGAATTCATTCGACCAATTTTCGAATCGAAGAAAAAAACATGGCTGCCTCTACCGGAAGAGACAGACGTAAGTAAACTTTTCGGATATTTTCGTTTTTACGAAATAAATAGAATGAAAACGACACAATATAGACGAAACAAAGCGAGTTATCTTTTTATGGTTTTTGCGGTCCAAAGCTAGAAAAAAAAATGATGCGCAAAATTTTAGTGTGGAAATTCATAAGGTATGATATCACTTATATTTCTTTTAATCTATCAAAATATAAATTAAATACAATTTTAGTTTACAAAGAAAGGGAGTATTATAAAAACTTTGTTTTTATGGGTTAGTTTATTTGTGTTTAGGATTGGAGAAGTTATTTACTTCTATCTCTGATTCACTGACCTTAACAATAAATTGTTGTCTCTTCTGACCAATGATGTTGGATGGTTCTTCCCCATCTCGAAGTCGAAGCTTACTCTACACCAGGGGTCGGAAATCTTTTGATAATTGACTAGTCTTAACGTGTATGCATGCATAAAAGTTCACCAGAAAAAACATTTCCGGTCCAACTCGATCATTTTATTCGAAACATGTCTGTGTGGATGACTGGTTGTACGAACATTTGTTGGGGATTAAAATTTCTTTCATTTCCAATTCATGTTTACAAAAGAAAACGATGTATTGTGAAAGTCAGACGTGAATAATCACCTTTTTAAAATATCAAACTTATTGCTTAATGCAAAAGAATTTTCGTTATTTGTTTTTTATGAATTTACGCATTTTGTTTTTCAATAACCAAGAAAACGCATCTCTTGACTAATTTATTTTATAAACAGGCTACATGCGACTAACACTTGAGTATTAATTATCGCCTACTCACTTTTGATGTTAAAAACGGATTCCTCAAAACAAATATTGTATCCTTTGTATAATTCTAACAGACTAAAACTAGCCGTCGAGGTTGAAATCATCTGTCAATAACCAGCAAAAGCATGCTTTTTTGTTTATGGAAATGCCTAAAATAATTAAACATTTAAAAAAAGAACCGGAAGTTCACGATAACCCCAGTTCAAAAGGTCAAGCCTAATTAAGACTTGTCGATAGTGTGCCAAAGTAGACTTTTTAATTCATTCAGGCGTACCAACATCATACAAGTCACCTTGGTTAAAAACTCAATTACTCGTAGAATTGAATTTTTTGGGAGTCTTCTGCGTGCCATTGAAACACTCTCTGTGCGCCAGCTTTGGCATGCGATTAGTAGATAGCCGACACCTGCTCTACGCAACAATTGTGGATTAAGCGATCTATGCATTATACATCATCGGTCTATAGATTTAAACCATACTCTGCGCCTCTCTCAGATATAAATACAGAATAGATTTATAGTTTATAGACTTAAATCATGAATTGAAATGTAAAGTACCCGACGAACCAAATTGATCATAGCGCCGGTGAAGCAGCGTTCACCAGTTTCAGTGGCCACGGCATACTAGGGGATGTATGGCCAGCACAATGCCCTGCTACCTTTACCTAACTAATGTCATGTACCCATCAGAGCTGGTAATGACCCTCCAGCCCTGGGAACAAATCCTAGCCTTCACCAGGATTCGAGCCCAGAACGCCAGTCGAACGACACTGTGCCCCCGTATCATGCAATTAAGCTTACATGTATTGCTAAATAAAAAGAATGGTAAAAATGCAGTATAGAAATATAGTTTATAGACTTAAATCATGCTTTGCACATCGCTAGAAGAAAGAAAAGATTTAAATACATTATGCTTTCAACTGACTTACATATTTTTTTTATTCAAATTCGATCGTATAAAATATACGAAAACAAAGCTATCGGATAATTGTTTACTCTCTTGCATCTTTCGATGTTTTGGTCTCTTCCAACGATAAAAACATGCGCACTGGGAGTAAAATGCAAGCCTGTCACGGATTAGCCTAACCACAGTCACGTGTCTGGGGGAAAGCAAAATTGTCTATCGAAACGTAGCCGCTATGTAAGAGACTTTAACCTTCTGATTGTAATTCTATATATACGACTTCCGGCCATGTCGTGTTCTTTCTTTTGTCTTCCTTTCCAGCTTGATGGGGGGGGGGGGGGGGGAGGTTCTGTCCAGACATGGCTGATGTATAGTAAGACCATGTACACTGACGAGTTTGTGATTGTTGTTGTTGCTGTTTTCCAGTGATATGGGAATGGTCAATGAAACTGCTACCGTTGCTATTCAGCCGCTCAGGGCCGGCCCTAGGTTTACTGGCGCGCACCAAGATTTCTATCAAGGTGGAGGGGCGCTAAGGGAACCAAATCGCTTTTAGAGATTTGACAACCGAGTTAAAAGTGATTCTCTCTATCTCTCTCTCTTTCTTTATCTTTCTTTCGATCACTCTCTTTTTCTTTTTCCCCACTTTCTCTTTTTATATCTCTCTCTTAATTTCTCTCTCTTTCTATTATTTCAAAAACGTCCAATTAAAAAAAAATTAATTTTTTTTTAATTATCGTTATTTAGATATAGATAAAGATAGATACAGAAAGATAGATTGCAAATATTATTATTATTTCATTATTTAATAGATCTTAACCCTTACGAACCGACCTACTTCTATCTATGCTCCCTTCAGTTCCGCTATATACGCGCCCGGGACTGTAAGGGTTAATGGAGGAAATGGGTTTGTTACACACAAAAAAAGTTAATACTGGAGATATATAATAATCAATGTAAAGTAATATCAAGATGTGAGGTATGATGCTCTAGTGGTACTGCTCTCGAATTGCCTTTCCAAAGGTCGTGTGTTCAAATTCCAAGTCTTTTTTTGTTTCCAGAAGTAGATAGTATTTTTACACAGCTTTGATTGGCACTTGAGATTAGTGGGTGGGGAAAAAAGATTTGCTTCTGAACATCATGCTGTCCACACAATCCCATGGCATGCCGTGGTCGATGAAGCCAGAGTGACTTCCGATACACTAGCTCACCCGTGGATGGACATGGTAGAGAAACGATCACTTTAACCGTTTATCCAAAAAGTAAAGCCCATTACCAATACAGTACCAGACAGCATCTAAATTCATTAACCAGTTATATAGATCCCCAAATGATACCGCCCCCACTCAACCCCCGCCCCACCACCCCAAAGTCTGCAATTCCAAGTGGGTTTGCTAGCGTGACCTATCCTACTTATTTCCACCCGCGACGCCACTTAAATCTATCCCGATCCAGCTCCCCATCTCCCAACGCCCCTCCACCTCCCCCATCTCTCGGCGCCCCTAACAAGGTAACAGAATACGAACGAACCCATCAACTGTAAATGGTTGGGGCGGGGTTGCAGGGGGGAGCGAGATACTTTTGTTCGCCTGTGGTCTTTAGTATCACACACACACACACACACGCACACTCCCAACCAAAATATGTTGACTATAAGTGAGAGGTTGATATAATCAGACATCAGGACGTCAGACTGTAATGTGGTTTCCCCTTTCCCTCCCTCCCTCCCACCCTGGTCGATGGATAGAGGAAATCTAGTTATCCACTAAACAAAAGTAAAACACATAAAGAACAGACACAGTTGTGGGACATTTAGGAAGAAGGAAGGGGGCGTGCAGCCCCGGGCTAAACTTCGTGATATACACTCAAATGAAAAACAAAGGGAAAGTACCCAGTTTCGTTTCATTATTACGTGAGTATAGATTCTAGTTATTGACTAAGCCTACAGAGCTGTAAGCAATTTTCCCTAATTGTACAGAAGTCTGGGGTAATTAGCTTGGCCTATTTTGGTAGTTTCTAGGTGAATGCTAGAATTCATTTTTATTCATAGAAAAAAGCCAGAAGCTAAGCCTGTGAACACTTGTCTGTGAGGACTGTGTTATGAATAGTAGAAATCAAGATGTCTACCAGGGCTGATCCGGGTGAAGGCTAGGATTTTTCATAGGGTGTCGAGTCTACTCAGCTCTGATGGATACCTGATATATATATATATAAATTATGGTTTATTATTGCTTATATTTTGATTTACTACTGTGATGGTGGAGGCAGAGAAATCTTTCTAGTACTTAGGACTGTACAGTTCTTATCCAGTCCATTTTGCTAAATGAAATATATATCTAAATACTAACAACAAACACGCAGGGGGTGACTGAGACAGAGACAGAGAGAGAGAGAGAGAGAGAGAGAGAGAGAGAGAGAGAGAGAGAGAGAAATGACAATAAGAACAAGTTATTAGCTTTAAGTTAAAATATCTCAATGCCCTATGACCTTTTCACTAATTATCTGCCCTTGTAAAAAAGCAATGGGAGGGGGGAGTGGAGGTCGTACAGTAAGATGATTCACCAACGAATAGTCAGCTATAGTAATTCTGTTAGCGTAAACATAAACAGCTGGACCCATGTACACTATATCTACATTTTCATTTATAACTGAGTATTTATCTAGTTTATTTTCCCATCTATAGACTATCTTATATATTACAGACGCTCCTTCTATAAAGAAGATTTTTGCGTCTTACGTTAATCCGTGGTTTGAGCCTAGTCTTGCATTTTATTGTTTGTTTTAAATGATGTTAAGTTACTGGTTTTCCTGCCTTGTTCAGGCAACCCATTCCATGCCGGGAAGAAAGAGTACTTTCTCGCATGTATGTTCTCGCATACGGGATAAAGAAAGTGTTTTTTGTCCTTATGTTTATCTGAGCATTGCAACAGGTTGTCAAGAATTATTCTTTTGACTAGTCTCTGTTTATCTCTATCAAGCTCAAATGTATATCGTAATTATTATTATATATCTATAATCTGTTCATCTGTTCGTCTAAAGGCCTAGTCTATTTATATGTATTATGTTTACCTGTTTATGTATGATTAATATTATGTTTAAAATGCTTTTCTATCTTCTGTTCATCTTAAACATTATTTTCTCATACATTTTTTTAAATTCTGTTTTATTTCGTACATTTTGTTGTTGCTCAAGGGAAATAACACATTTAAACTCAAGGACCTTGGTATATTTCCAGTTATCTTTCTTGAACGAGGCATTTTCTTTTTTTTTTTTTTTTTTTATTAACTGTTTTTAAAAAAATGTGTAGTATTTCCTGCGCTCAAAATAGTTGTGAAAACTCATGATTTTAAAAGTAGCACAAGACCAGGATGTAAGCAAAAGTTATGGTCACTCAATGAGAAAGTGGGTCATTATTAACACACCCTTATATACAGATAGCAGTGTCCATGTCATAGGGGGCAAAAAAATGTCACTCGTTGGTCAATTGTTGTCCTGGACTGGTCAGACTAGATTATCTATACACATCCGCAATAGTCGTAAAGTGATGAAAACTTTCTTTCTATAGTTGATGAAAGCATTATGTAATTTAACTTCCAATCACTAAGTATGATTTGATAATGGTTGACTGAAGATTGTTAAACACTTATTTAACATAATTCATGCTGTCAAAATTACTTACACAACAGGTAAGTTTATTTGCTGGTATAATGATAACCGTCATTTATGTAACAAGCGGAAGTACTCAAATTATAAACAGGAAGTGGAAGTGACGACTGTATGGTAAAGCGTAAACACCAATACATACCACTACAGCTGGCAATACTATTCAAGTGTGAGCCTCAGTCCACATGTACATTCTTAGTTTATAGTGCTACATAAGTAGGTATCAAAGAAAGTAAATGAGAGAGAGAGAGAGAGAGATGGTAGAAAGAGAGAGAGAGAGAGATGGTAGAAAGAAAGAGAGAGAGAGGTGGGGGAGAATGAGATAGGGAGAAAGAAGGAATAGAGAAAGGCGCAAAGAGAGACAGGGGTGAAAGAAAGGCAGAGCGATGTGAAGGGGAGAGAGGGAGAGAGTTAGACACGAAGAGAGAGAGAGAGAGAGGTAAAGGGGGTGGTAGAAAGAGAGATAGAAAGAGATAACCTTTCTCCAACTTACACCGAATGTGCATACAACTAAATTATCTCCACTAAAAGTGTTGAAAGACGAATGGCTTTTCGTGTGTTTTACAGCCATCTTTTAACTAATTAAACTTCGAAAATCACTTTACAGCTTTTTAAGCTTTTTTATAGCTTTGTAAGCCTGTAACGGCGATAAAATCTGGCCAACAGCAAAACGAGCACGTTGCCAGGAAAGCCAATTTCTTTTTTTTTTATTTAAATTCTTTATTGTCGGATTAAGCCTCCTTTTAATCAGCTTTGCATCTGTAATTACTAGCCAGAATTATTTTTATCCGCTAATCTGTTTGATGCGTTGGCATCCCCTTTTTGTTCATGATTTGAAACGTTTAATCCATTCCATCGAGCGCCATTTTTGACATTTCCACGTGGCGATGAAAGAATGAGCTAGACTTTAGAGAGATATTTCAAATTTAATTTCAAGAAACACACTGACGCAGAAAATGCACAAGCTCGTTTTAAAAGCTTATACGATTGGCACCAAAACATCCTCTTCCACCCCATCGCATCCCATCTCTTCCCAACAACCTCTAGCTTCCCGTTTCTTGTGGACACGCTTCTGCTTTAAGATTGCTTGCCAGCAGCAGTGTAACGGCTTGATCTAGGGGTATGGTTAGTAGATGAATTCTTATGGATTCTCAAGCCAAACACATAGCTTTTCAATGAACAAAAACTCTTTAATTCAGTAAAAACAAGTACAAAACAACTGGAACACAACTGCACAGCTCGACGACTTAAAAAGTAAGCAAACACCCCCGTCCACTCGTGACACGTTTACACATTAGCCAGTCACTGGCCTCCACCAATGAACGTAGAGGTCAGCTATAAGGAATAGCTGGGGTAAAGAGGGCAAGGTTCGTAACACCCTATTATCCGGGGATAAAAAAAAATATTTTTGTTAATCTTAAACTAAATATTTTTTTTTTAATACAAATATCTCAAGGTACAGGAACAAAAGTATGTGACAATAATAGGGGTAAAACTTATGAGAACATAAGGAAGAAAGTGTGACATTATTAATTAAACACAGCAGTGTAAATATAACGCACAACACTGACAACAGCATAATAGTAGTATTAACTTAACAAAAAGAGAAAAACTCAACTTAACATAAACCATTTAGGTCAAAATAAAAGGGGCATAACTTTAGAAGTTATCAGTATTCTCCCTTGTCATTGTACAATAATAAACTCGGTGAAGCGTGAAAAACAATTTTTTTTTTATACACACTCAAAATGACCGAGGTCAAAACAAAATGGGAAAAAATTAAAATACAGTAATACATTATTCAGATTAACTCTGGCAAGACAAGAAATATCATAGCTTAAGTCTAGACAGAAAACAACAATCTCATTCTTCATTGAAAAATCAATATAATGCAATAATTTTCATTATTTTAAAGTTAACTCAACCCACGTCCATTTAACTCTGAACTAGACATCTTTTGTCATGGTCAATAACTTCATAACAATAAAGACGACAATCAACTCAACCGACAATCAACTCAACCGACAATCAACTCAACCGACAATCAACTCAACCGACAATCAACTCAACCGCGGCGACACTTCCCGTATTGAAATTAAATTTCTTTCCATTCATAAAAATCATACTATCTCTGTAGCATAAGTTTTCCACTGTTCACTAGTGTATGCTTGACCCAATTACGGTCTCAGCTCTAGGACAGTTTAATTTTCAATTTCAAGCCTGCTGGCCGTCTTTCTAACTACACATTAGATAACTGGTGACCCCAATTCCTAAAATCAAACAATACTCTCCTTCTCTCTCTCACGTTTTTTCTATCTCTCTATCAGTATCATTCTACTCTCTCTTTCTAATGCAAATTAACCACATCACCTCTTAAGGTAAAAAAAAAAAAATCTCTACGCGACAATAAGTTGCGACAATTAATGAGCATTATAGATTTAATAAACTTACGACTATAATTATAGTATAATCTCAAAATTAAACTTTGTAAGTGACAGAATGAAGCTAGTTTATAGTAAATTCATTTATAAATACAATTTCTAAGATGTCAGTGACATTTTCTTAATTGCGTCATTAATTTCTGTGCACGCTCTTTTGTATACAACATATATCTTAGTTTAAACATTTCATCTTCATCAAAATATGAAAATTATTCAAAATATTAGTCAATTTACTTAATCAACCAAAAAAAAATAAAAAAAATGAGCATCCAACAACAACAAATCATGATATCAATTAGTAAGTAATTACCTCTTATAGACTTTAGAAAAACTTAATAATTCTTTGGTAGCAGAAATAGCATAATGTTTTTTTTTCAAACATAAGTTAACATAAGACAAATATGTGTAAGTGCTCAAGGTCTACCAATTTCCTTGTCATCAATACAATTCACAATACAGTTTTAGTTACTGCATTTAGTTTGCGGTAATCAGTACCAAGCGGGCTGATTTATCTGCTTTTGGAACTATGAGACATGGTGAACTCCAATAGCTACAGCTTTGGGTGACGATATCATTATCTAACATGTATTGGATCTTTTTCTGATTAATAGCTAACTGGTTAGGGTTAACTCTATACGGGTGTTGTTTTATGGGAGAAACATTCTCATTCAAAATGACATCATGTTCTATCAAGTGTTTTCTAGTAGGAACATCATTGAATAACATTGGGTATTCTAGAATAATGGACTTGACGACATTACTTTCTGACATTTTTAAATGTTTTAGTTTTTCATCAATGTTATCAAACACAGTGGAGTTATTTAGTTTACACCCACTAAATCTATGGTCAATTTCACAGTGTTGTTCGTCAGGCTCAACAACAATAGATGACATGGGGTGAGTTGGAGGGGAATAGTTACCTTCTACCATTTCCCTACCCTCATAAGGTTTGATCATGTAGTTGACCTCACTGACCTTTGAATCTACTTCGTATGGACCGAAGTATTTAGCAGAAAGGGGGTGAGTGTTGGTGGGGAGAAATAACAACACTTTTTCCCCTGGCGCAGTGATTTTTGATCAAAAACAGTTTTCATTTTGCGCTGGGCTTGTTTTACATTGTCTCTAGCACATACAAAAGAATTGAACAAACGATTTTTAGACTTATCTACACAGTCAATGAGTCCTCTTTTCTCGGTTTGTTCATCTGTCCAGGCTTCTTTAAGCAGTTTTAAGGGACCTCTGACGGTGTGTTCAGGGCCCAAGGACTCTTGTATCGCTTCCCGGGCAGCAAAGAGCACATATGGCACTCCTTTGTCCCAATCTTTCTGATGGTCATGGCAATAAGTTTTTAACATCGTCTTTAATGTTTGGTGGAAACGCTCTAGCGCTCCCTGGCTTTCTGGGTGGTATGCCGTTGACATTCCATGTTGTATCTTCAATCGATCTAGAACTTGTTGAAAAAGTTTGGAAGTAAAGTTGGTTCCTTGGTCGGTTTGCACCGATTTGGGTAGACCATACCGGGTGAAAAACTCGGTTAACGCCTCTGCTATTTTCTCTGCGTTGATACTGCGAAGGGGCACCGATTCTGGATACCTAGTTGCGGTACACATCATAGTCAGCAAGTATTTGTGACCTGATTTAGATTTGGGAAGGGGTCCCACGCAGTCGATGATAATATGCGAGAAAGGTTCGCCAAAAGCAGGGATGGGCTGTAGTGGCGCAACTGGTATTGTCCTGTTTGGCTTGCCTGTGAGTTGACATGATTCGCACGATTTATAGTAGGCGGTGACGTCACGTTTCAACCCAGGCCAATAAAAGTGGGTCAATATGCGTTGATATGTTTTGTTTATCCCCAAATGACCCGAAAAGGGCGAGTCATGCGCTACCTCAATAATGTCCTCTCGGTACCTCACCGGAACCACGATTTGCTCCACCACTCTCCAGTTATCCTCCGGCGCATCGCGAGGTCTCCAACTCCTCATCAGCATTCCACCACGTACAAAATATTGCACAGGGCCATCTCTGACGTCAGACTCAGCCACAACACTCTCACGCAGCTTCTCCAGCTCTGTATCTTTCTGTTGTTCTTGGATTAGTTGCTGCCTGGGAGATAACTTATCTCCTCCGCTGTCTACAGGTGGTTCTACCAACCTGGAAAAGAAGGTAGCTTCCAAGTCGATTTCGATCCGAGTATTGTCATTTTTGGCTGGTCCTCCAGGCGTCTTGTCCCTATTGTCTTGTTGATTCATGCCTCGGGTGATGGCATAAATAGGGTACAGTTCAGTATCTTCTACTTCTGTATTGTTGACTTCAGGAGTATGAGTCACAATCAGTTCAGGCTTTACACAGCCTTTTGCTAAGTCATTTCCAATTATGACAGATATTCCGTCAAATGGAAGTGTAGGTTTATCTCCTACAATCACTGGACCGGAAATAAGTTCGGACTTAAGATGAATGCGTTGAAGCAGATCTTCCACATGTCCCATCTCAGTGCCTTTGATTAGTAACTTTTGTCCAGTATATGTTTGTTCAGAGAGTGATAATTTACCCTCTAGACTCAGGGACATAGTTTCACCGGTATCCTTTAGGATTTTAACTGGCTTTTGTAGCTTAGTTTTATCTTCAGATGTAAATGGCGAAAATTCGTCAAGAGTTGAAGTTTCTATCTTCTCTTCAAATGAAGTTTCTATCTTCTTTTCAAATGAAGTTTCTATCTTCTTATCAGCACACTGGTTTACATTAACATGTTCTACCTTTGTTGTGCTTTCTCTATTATCTGAGATCGATATGCAGCCTTTAGATATAAAAGGTGACATTTCTTTCATTGAAGAACTTTCTGAGTTATTTTTCTTTTGTTCATCAGCACACTGGATAACCTTGCACGTTTCTACCTTTGTATTAGGCTGACGACAGTAGGCTTCCATTTCGTGTTCTGTTTGCTGTGAATCTTTTATGTCGCCTTTAGTTATATAAGGTGACAATTGTTTCATTGGTGAACTTTCTGATTTACTTTCCTTTCCTTCATCAGCACACTGGATAACCTTACACGTTTCTACCTTTGTATTAGGCTGACGATAGTAGGCTTCCATCACGTGTTCTATTTGCTGTGAATCTTTTCTTTTTTCCAGAAACCAACAGTCTTCTAGTGTGTGACCTAGTTTATCACAGTTCTTACACACAGGCTTTGGCTTTGGCTGACCTTCAATCATATCATAAGCTCCCATTTTATGTTCTGAGTGCTTTGAAACTTTCTTTTTCAGAAACCAACAATCTTTTCGTGCGTGACCGATTTTATTACAATTTTGACACGCAGGCTGTAGTGTTATACTTTCACTTATCTCAGAAGCTCCGATTTCTTTGTTTGGTTGTTTTAAACCTTTCTTGTTTGTTAACCAGCAGTCTCCTCGTGCGTGACCTACTTTCTTACAATGTTGACACACGATTTGTTGAGATGTCTCAGTGAGTTTTTTCTGCTGGGTAATTAGGTCGTCGGCGTTCTCTATTGTGGGTTTTCTAAACATCTTTCCATGACTTTTTGGTACAGATTCGTATCTTCTAATGATGGCCTCTTTGATATATTGGTAATCATCAAACTCTTCGTCTTTCAATAAAACTATGACCTCTCGTGCTTTGCGGTTAGCGACTTTAGTGAGTGCTTGTCTGACGAGTACAGCCCATTTTTCTTTTGGGAACGGAAAGTCTGTGGCTACTCTTTCAAAACGGTCAAAATACTGGTCAACTGGTTCATTTTCATTGAATTTGGGAACGTACTTTATGTACCTGAAAAGATCATTTATTTGAGTCTGTTTAGTAATAGCTTCTTGTTTTATCTGTTGTGCCATTTTTTCTTCCTCTATAGCCAGTTTGGCTAATCTTTCTTCCATTGCTAGTTTTTCTTTTTCCAACCTCTCCTTACTAGCTAGGTTTTCTTTTTCCCTTGCAGTTTCTGTTGCTAGTTTTTCTTTTTCCAACCTCTCCTTACTAGCTAGGTTTTCTTTTTCCCTTGCAGTTTCTGTTGCTAGTTTTTCTTTTTCCATCCTCTCCTTACTAGCTAGTTCCATTTCAAATTTTGCTAGTTCAATCTTGGCTAACTCCAGTTGAATATTACTTTCTTTGGAGGTGGGATAGTCTGTTGTCGGTGACACATCTGACGTCAGTGGCAATTTCTTTTGCTTTATTAAACAATCGGCTATTTTTCCCACTAGGAGGTTCTTGACGGTGTAACTTCCTCTACTTCTATGTCCAGCAAGCAGGCCACCTCCTTTAGTTTTGTCATCGACAATGTCTCTAGTCTTTCCATACTTGGTTCACTCAAGAACTCCATTATAATGTAATGTTAATGTTACTCACAGTTTTTCAGACTACTGCATCAACTGCTTTTCGGACGAGATCCCAATTGTAACGGCTTGATCTAGGGGTATGGTTAGTAGATGAATTCTTATGGATTCTCAAGCCAAACACATAGCTTTTCAATGAACAAAAACTCTTTAATTCAGTAAAAACAAGTACAAAACAACTGGAACACAACTGCACAGCTCGACGACTTAAAAAGTAAGCAAACACCCCCGTCCACTCGTGACACGTTTACACATTAGCCAGTCACTGGCCTCCACCAATGAACGTAGAGGTCAGCTATAAGGAATAGCTGGGGTAAAGAGGGCAAGGTTCGTAACAGCAGTAACTAAGAAAATTGAAAATCACATCTATAAATTAACAGCTTTTTTTTTAAAAAAAAAGTATTTCCTATGGCAGGAATCGGCAACCTACGGCACGCGTGCCAGACTTGGCACGCAGTGCGGTTTTAAATGGCACGCGAAAGACCACCAAAAATGAAATTCAAGTCTATTCTACATGAAAAGAGCAGTATGACGTGAAGTCTGTTGGCACGCTGAATGATTTAGAAATGCTACTTTTTGCCGAGCCCTGGCCAATGGTATCAAATCTAATAAATCTAATAAATCAAATCTAATAAATCAAATCTAATAAATCTAATAAATCTAATAAATCTAATAAATCAAATATAATAAATCTAATAAATCTAATAAATCTAATAAATCAAATATAATAAATCTAATAAATCTAATAAATCTAATAAATCAAATCTAATAAATCTAATAAATCAAATCTAATAAATCTAATAAATCAAATAAATCTAATAAATCTAATAACTCTAATAAATATAATAAATATAATAAATATAATAAATCAAATCTAATAAATCTAATAAATCTAATAAATCTAATCTAATAAATCTAATAAATCAAATCTAATAAATCTAATAAATCTAATAAATCAAATCTAATAAATAAAATACAAAGATTTTCGTAAGATCGTTTTTATCCATTTTTTGCTATGCATTATTTATCCATTCGATGAATTTGCACAAAAGGGAAGGGGGAGTTAAGTTAATAAATCTAAAAAAGTTTTTAAATAATGGAAAATTGCTTAGCTTTATATATAATAATAATATAGCATAGCTCAGTTGGGGGGGGGGGGGGGGAATACACAGTCATGTATGTCAGACAACCAAGAGCAATACAGATTTTTCAAATGCGTTCAATAAGGATTTTAAAAAATGCGTACCAGCAAGTGTATTGAAAAATGCTAAAAACTAATTTCTGTGGGTTGAGTTGGAAAAAAGGGTAGTGGAAGGGTGTCGCTGAAAAATACAAAGTATGTGTTGTTAAATGAAACAGGTCCATGTACCAAGTTTCCGCATGATAGCGTAACGGGAAATGGGTCAGTTCCAAAGATAGGATCGGTCGCCTGGCACAAATAAATATAGAAAGTTTTGCGAAGTTTATGTCAAGGATTTTCAAAGTGCATAGTTTCCAACTATAATAATGCCTATTCTGCATTGTCAATTATATTGAATCCATATATTCAGAGCTTCTATCTACATAGACTGCAAGTCAGTTCGGCCCATGAAAATTGATGCCATGGCATTGAGCAATGGGTGAGATTTTCATTTTAGATTATCTCCCCTCTGTGTCTGCTTACATCATAGACAAATTATTGATTTTTATTTTGTTTCTGCATCCACAGAGCTACAGACTTATAACAGCCTAGACACAGACTAGTTTATTGACACTTTCTATCCCCCCCCCCTTTCCAACGCCTCTCATGCCCATTTCTCTTGTTGCCCACTCCCTCCAAGAATGTGGAATCTCTCAGCAGGCGTCAAAATTGTATGCGTGGAACTAAATGCTAGGAATTGTATATAATTGTATTGTGTGGGTTGTTATCTTATATTGTGCAATGCATTTCATGCAGAAAGAATATTATTTCTGGCAGGAATACAGACAGACTAGAGGTTGCGTTTGGAAATAGAGATTTTTGATATACAAAAGTACTGGGTAGTTAGAGAAAACTAGAGAGATCGATAAAAATATTGATAGATATATTAATAGAGAGGAATGTAGAGATATGTAGAGATATTTGGATACATAGATGATATATTGTTTATAGATAGATAGATAGATAGACAGATAGATAGACAGACAGACAGATATACATATAGACAGATAGACAGATAGACAGATAGAC